>JABWIB010007956.1:0-12003 GCA_016617825.1 Platyplectrum ornatum | reverse complement strand
ACTGCTAGTTATTTTAAATACTTGGACTTCAGGGCCAACTGTGGGATCACTTCATATGGTTATTTGTCCAAAGCATACGGTCAGAGCATGGACCTAGTCTAGTCATTCATTTAAAGGATGTAGTGTCCTACAGCTGCATAAGAATGTGCAGTGACAGTAACCAGCTCCTGACTGAAGAAAGTGTAACCCTGAAAATGACCGCATTTCAGGTTTATGACAAAAAACGTCTGTCTGGCTGGAGTCACGACAAGTTGAAGCCCATTTATTAAGGTGGACTGCCTTAAAAGGCCACAACTGCATAAAGGTTTACATGGTTTTACCATTTGTTTAAGTTGGGCATTTTTGTCCTAATAGTGATTACAGACAGACTTCCAACCTGTAGAAGAGAGCTGTACCGCATACATGCTCCCCCAGCTGTTGTCTCGTCTTCGTCATTGCACTGCTATAACATCTGCATGTAAACATGGCATTTCCTATTATTACAGCAGCATCCTAGATATTAGTGTATCAATAACATTTTCATTGTTTGGTATTTAGGTGGACATCGATTTCTGTGACCCAAATCCTTGTCAGAATAAAGCACCCTGTTACAACCTGGGCGGGGATTATTATTGTGCCTGCTCCGACGACTACGATGGGAAAAACTGCTCCCATCTGAAAGACCACTGCAAAAATGGCTCCTGCAAAGGTAACCGGAAATACTAGAGTGTGCGTTATTATACACTGCCATCAGCTGCAAAAAAGAGACAGTTTACACCAGAATGTGGACCGACAAGGCAGAGTCTCCGTGTCGCTAATGTGTGCCTCTTTTTTATTTTTAGTCATAGACAGCTGTACAATAGCGATTTCTGCTAATGCCACCCATGAAGGTATCCGTTACATCTCCTCTAATGTCTGCGGGCCTCACGGACGGTGCATTAGTCGGCCTGGTGGGAATTTCACCTGTTCCTGTGAGCGAGGATTCACGGGTGCATATTGCCATGAAAGTANGTGGCCTATAGAAATGTTCCTCTGTTCTGCACTATATTTTACTGTACATGACTTATTCGCTGCTTCCCATTCTTTACAGCCTGTCCTGCATTCCTAACATAGATTTCTTTGCATCTGTATTTCAGATATCAATGACTGTCATGGAAATCCTTGCATGAATGGCGGCACNTGTACGGATGAAATCGACTCTTTTAAATGTTTCTGCCCGAATGGTTGGGGNGGAGAATTGTGTGACATAAGTAAGTGACATTCGCATACATTTTTTTTTATTTTTATTGGTTGTTGTTTTATATTAACTGTTATAACGTTTTCTTTCTATATCTGTTATATTGGTTACATGCCTTTTTGGTCTAAATTTTTATTTTTTCCATTTTTATCTGCCAGACTACAATGACTGTAATCCAAATCCTTGTCAGAATGGGGGGCGCTGCACCGACTTGGTAAATGACTTTCTTTGCCAGTGTGAAGACGGTTGGAAAGGCAAAACATGCCACTCACGTAAGAATACCCTTCCTATAGCACTTGCATTGTTACTGTGTATTCTTATGTTTTGCCCATGTGTTTATTCCTCAGGGCAGGCATTTTTCATATGTTCTTGAAAAATAACATAAGGAAATATATTCACTTACACTATTCTCTAATTTATATTGTAGCATAAATGTGTTTGTATTGTGTGAACTTGTGTAGATTCTTGTGCGTCTTCTTAATCCTTTATTTCCTCAACAGGGGAATATCAGTGTGACCCCAATACTTGCAGCAACGGGGGCACGTGCTATGATACCGGGGACACCTTCCGTTGTCTCTGCACCTCAGGATGGGAAGGAGCCACTTGTAACCTTGGTAAGAGTGATTCTTGCTTGGGTACTGTGCGGTTCTAGATCACGTTTACGGTTGTCGAGCCCTTTGTCTGAAAGTGTTGCATAATATCCCAGTACATTATCCAGAATAATGACAGAAATGCATTCTGGGGGCCTCTTCCACTCTTGAATACTTGTGTTCCATCCGTTTGTCACACAACTTGTGGTATTTCTGAAGTCTTTTACACATAATAAACATACATATACATATGAAAGTAAGGCGCCCCATCAAGGGTACTATGCCAACAAATAACCTGGTTCTCCATGTTCCCAACATTGTGGTCTGAACAATTGTTTTTGTTTTTTCCCCACTACTTTCTGGATTAATTCTACTTATTGGAAAAGAGCACAGTAAGGATAAGTTCTACGTAATGATTTGTCCATTTCTATTCTTGACTAGTATTGGAATTTGTGTGTGTTGTTTTTATTTTTGTGTGGTGGTTATACTTAGCATATACTGTGTAGTTAGTGATGATAACACTTTTGTATACTTCTGTTTAATCTTACACTAAGAACCTTGACTCGGATAATGGGGTAGATTATAAACTTCTAAAGATAAGACAGTGTTTATGTTGCCCACAGTGACCACTCTGTACCTGTGTTATTATCTCACGCCTAGAATATGTTTTGGTTGAGTGTTGAAATGCCTTCATCGGTGTGTGTTGCACAATTGTTTGCTTGTGTAAGTGTGGCTGAAGCAATGCTAAATGACTAAAGGCACTGGGTTACCCCCAACTAAATAAAGTACTCCTCCAACACTCCACCAATGCATAAGGAAACATATACAGAAATGGACACCCCTTTAGCAGGAGCGGGGTTACTTGTGTAGTTGTTACCGTCATCTCCCCTTTTTATGGATTTGCTGTAGTTTACAGGAATAATAAATGGTAAATAAGATCTTGTGTTTTTCTTTTTTTGTGACCAGCCAAGAACAGCAGCTGCCTTCCCAACCCCTGTGCAAATGGAGGGACTTGCGTGGGCAACGGAGATTCCTTCTCTTGCATGTGTAAAGAAGGATGGGAGGGCCGTACCTGCACGCAGAGTAAGTAAGCCTTTGCTTCTTTTTATACCTTTAGGTCATAGGGTGTGTCTCGTAACATGATTTATCCTTTTATTTATTTGCCAACATACTTGACTCATCTGGGATGGGACGTAGCTGGAGGTTATGAAAAAGAAGCTTGTGTTTTGTGCGAGGAGTCAGATGGAGGAGGCAGATGTGAAATGAGATATGCATGCCTGTGTATACATTAATACTATAAAAGACTGCTGAGGTTGTGACCAAGAAAATGTTCCGTGCCATAGATACAATTATTATTTAGTTTTTTTGTAGTTTGTGTTTGATAACGGGGTTAACTAATGCTAGCTTATACCCCGTTCAGACTTCCTTGTAAAAGCCGGGGCATTCATGATGGCCCTGGCTTTAACAAAGCCGCGTGAACGGCAACCCCGACTCTCGGGTCTTAGACGTGGTTGCCGGAAAGGCCGGGTCTCAGGCTGCCTATGTGCAGTGGTGACCTGGGAAACCCCGGGTCACCACTGAGCAGTGTGAACGGCAGCTGGTCTGTGCGGCTGCAGATCGCCGGGGCTATTAGTACTCTGTTGCTGATGGAACAACTCTCTTTTTTATGTTTACAACTTTAGTACATTTAGTCAACTGTGTGTTGGCCAGTGTTTAGGCTTTAATAACGTTCTGGGGATATAGGCTTACTAGCAAACTTGCATGAACATAAAGCTTCAAGTTAACATTTTGAGTCTGTAAATAGACCTATGCTGTGTTGAGATGTGTATGAATGGGATCAGTACATTGTGGTGCTTTCTTGAACATGCTAATCCACATATGAGCAAGGATTTATTACACCTTTATACTGTATATTGGGGGGGGCTTAGGGTTTCGCGTGTGTAGTTTCTTTAAATAAGGTAGACAACCAGCTGTAATATTGTCTTTGTATTTGAAGTAATTCGTTTTTTTTATTTTCCCCTTCTAGATACCAATGACTGCAATCCGTACCCTTGGTGAGTTTTTTTTCAGTATCTAACAATCTAGAATTGGACAACCGTTTTAGCCCAAATACTGTAATTCCAGACTCTTCCTTTTGTAACCATATCATCTCTATTTTTCTCCCTGCAGTTACAATGGTGGTATTTGTATTGATGGGGTGAACTGGTTTCGTTGTAAATGTGCGCCTGGATTTGCAGGCCCAGACTGTAGAATCAGTAAGTATTTTACAATAAACAAGGGCACACACTAATATGGTCAACGCCTTGTAAATGTGATAAGAAGTATTGGTAGTACATCGCTCATAGGGCTAGATTCAATCCGCCACAAAGAATCTGGTTGTGCGCTTTTTCCCGTCTCTTACGGTGCAGGAAAACCTGTGGCTCTATAAAAATGGTCTGCACCTCTCATAGCATTTACCAAGATACATGGCAGGGAAAAAAATCTTTTATGAATGTGATTTAACATCAGACTGGATCAAATGCAGCTGTTCTCAAGTGTTCTCAGCCTTGTTCTATTATGTAGAAAAGGAAGACCTGCCAAATACGGTATCATTATTTTTGTTTTTTCCTGTCTTTTGTAGACATTGATGAATGCCAGTCATCCCCTTGTGCATACGGTGCCACTTGTATTGATGAAATAAATGGCTTCAGATGCACCTGCCCTTCAGGTCGTGCTGGTCCCCGTTGCCAGGAAGGTAATTAGCGCAGTATCCAGATAATTGCTGGTTCCTCTTCAGTGGGGTTTATTGTTTTTGTTTGTTTTTTGTATGAGGGGTTTGGGCATATATTTTTTTTTTTCCTTCTGTTTGTTTGGTTTTTAATTTATTATTTGCAGCAGTAGATCCAGTCTGCCTCTCTATAATATTATGTCTTTTTTTTTCCATTAGTGATTGGTTTTGGAAGATCCTGTTGGCTGAAAGGTATGCAGTACGCCCATGGAAGCAAGTGGGATGAGGAATGTAATAGTTGTCATTGTCTGGATGGAATGATCGACTGTACCAAGGTACGGATTATAAAGTTCATCCTACTTTAATCTGCATTAGGATTCTGGAGCTTTTTTTTTTTTTTGAAACGCCTAAATCCATGTCTTTTTGTACAATATTGTGATATGGAATTCTTAAGCACATTATAGAATAAAGGGACATAAACCTTTCTGCAAGACATGACTTGCATCACAGCAATGATTGTGGAGTTTTCCTTTTTTTGGGGGGAGGGGTGGGTTGCAAGCTGTTAACTTTTAAGAAACATTTCCTCTTTTAATTTGCCTTTTTTTTTAGAAATGATTTGTGTGGGGGGATATAAGTAAACACCTTGTACACCTACACTATGGTTTTTCCCTTTAACTGAATACTGTGGTTTTTGTTTTTTGTTTTTTTATTTTTTTTGTTTTTTTTTTCAATAGTACCATAATAATAAAATAAATAATAAAATGAATAAACCATAGCTATAAACTATGCAAAATTTCATGCTAGTGTATACAGTTTGGGTAATGTTATGGTGCTGGTACAGCATTAAAAAAAAAGTTATACATTTGAGCACAGCCCAAATTAACCTTTTCATTCTTTGTTTTAGACTTGGTGTGGCCGTAAGCCTTGTCTGCTGGAGAAACGTCATGACAAGAGTCAATGTCCTCAAGACCAGGAATGTGAGCCGAAGGTCTTTCCCATAAAATGCTTCAAGCCACCATGCCATGAATGGGGGGAATGTAGTGCCCCCGACAAGTCTCATTCGGTTAAATGCCTTCCCAACACTGGATACCTGGATAATAACTGTGCCAGGATAACTCTGATATTCAATGGGGAAAAAGTTCCACAGGTAAATGAGACTCCATGTATTGCCTGTTCTATTTTGTCCACTTTGTGTCAGGTGCATGTTTGCGATGTCTTATACAATGCTAATGTTCTTAATATTGAATGCTGCTTTTATGTATATTAAAGGGAACTACAGTTGAAAACATATGCTCTGAGATCCGATATCTGCCATCAATCAGGACGGTTTCAAAAGACCAACAGCTCATAGTCCTGTGTGACATATCATACTCTGTGGAGAACTCAGTGGAAGTTGCAGTAGTAAGTATAAACCCAAAACAGAATTTTCAATATAGTTATTTTGAATTTTAGTATTTAGTTTATCTTTTGAACGATCTATATTGTGTCTTTTTTTTTTTTTAATTGCTCTCCGTTTACATTTATAATGTGGCATGATATCTTTTACTCTCCTTTTGGCTATGCAGGCATATGTCTCCGAAGTGGTTAGTCAAGACAATCATCTTATTCAAAGTGCTGTAAATACAATTGTAAATGCCATCACCAAACGGCAAAACAGTACAGTCATGTTGGCGGTCACAGAAGTCAAAGTTGAAACCGTGGTAGTCGATGGCTCCACTTCGGGTGGGTACCTTTCTTGTTTTTATAATGTTTAATTTATCAAGGACATCTAAATAAGCTAAATACCTGGTACAATATGGACATAAACATTTTATTGTATAGATAGTATGTGTATATATCTCTATCTATATTGGAAATAGTATACTTTTTGCAAGAATAGTTTCTTGTACTTCTCTTTCCAAAATAAATATGGGACAAATAGAGAAACAGGAAATGGTTGCAATTCAACAACTGACTTCCTGAAATGTGTGCTTGTGTTTGTTTACGATGTTTGCACGCTAACACAGTCCAAGAACTTTCAAACCTAATTCTAGAAACCCTTCAGGGCTTCGATGATAAGTTGGCCACACCCTAGACAATTATTGGCCCAATTTCACAATTATTGTGGACTTGGACTAAAAATCGGTCCAGTGTGTGGAGAAGTGAAACTTGAAAGCGGTCAATCCGAATTCCAGATGTCATGCCATTCAGAAAACTTGTATTTCCCTCTGCTGAAGCCTGGGTAGGTACTAGGCTGGGGTACAGGCTTTAGCAGAGGGAAGAGAAAGTTATTCCCTCTGCTTGCGCTGAGGGGACTGGCCACTTACCAACACAACTAGAACAATGATTGTTGTAGTGTTTGCTGCAGATAACAGGGCGGTTTTCCCAGGGACAAATAGATATGACAATGTCAGGCGGGTGTCTCCATCTTTGCAGACCATGCCTCTGCTTGGATGTATCTCCTATGATTCTTGTGAATTCCGCTAAAACAGTTTTTAATCTATCTCTTTATAGATTATCTCATCCCGATTATCTGTGTCGTGTTTGCCATTGTCTGGATTGCGTGTATAATCATATGTGTCTGGTGGATGAGAAAGCGAAGAAAAGAACGAGAGAGGCGGCGAGAAATTCGCCAAGAAGATGAAACCAATAACCAACGTCAGCCTTTAAATCCAATACGGAACCCAATTGGGGTGCCTTATAAAGACATTCAGTATGAATGCAAAAACCTTCTTTTTAATCAAAACAGAACTTCCCCTGAGGAGGGGGTGAAAGAGGATGTGGTGGATAAAGAGGAGGACACAGAGGAGGAAGAGTGCCTCTCTCAATCTTACACAAAGACCTATACGAGCTTAGGGGATATTGACTGCTCAAAAAGTTCCCCCCTTAAGAAACCACATCGGACAAGTCCTGACAAAGTGGTTAACACATGTGTAAAAAATGTGAATGAACATCACTGAAGGAAGTAAAGCCGTATCTTTGTACAAAGAAAAGGCAGTTGTGCCTGTGCTATGAATGGAACGAGGAGTGAAACAGAATTCATCTCCAATAAATCGACCCTTCTACCGCTGTTGGGTCTTCGGCAACGCGCGCAAGCCCTTTTTCCTCTGGACGAGTGGTTCAGGACTAAAATCTGGACTCTTAGTTTTCTTTAGATTATGTAAAAAGTCTTTATTTTTATTTTATTTTTGTTGCTGTAGTCTCTGTAAGTTATTTGTGACTGGTAAAAAAAGAAAGACAAAAGAAAAGTTCTTTGATAGTTGCTATTTTTATAAAAAAAAAAACAAAAGAATACTTTTTCGTTAAGTTCTCAAATTCAAGATAAGACAAAAGGGTCTATATTTTCGTTATATAATGTAAAATTGTGCAAAGATTGTATATTTGTTTACAAGATATTTTTGTTTTATGGTTTAAAATTTAATGAACATCCAACTCTTCTGGTTGACAAAAATAAGTGACTTAAACTTATTTACAGATATCAACCCCCATTCACTTCTCTGTCCAGTGAACGTTGGTGAAACCCCTACAGACAAAGCGGTATAGAAATCTATGCCCTTATCACATACGCTGCGTTCATTATTATGCTTCTAGTGCTGGTTCTGCAAACTTTGCCTTATAAGTCATTTAACGCGAACATCGTTAATGCGAGATAAAGATCCTTGAACAGTGGCATATAAAGTGTCTTTTTGTTTTTTTAAGTTGGGGTTTTTTTTTTCATTTTAGGATTGCAGTATTGATGTATGTGACAAGTGCCTTGAGATTAAAATTTTTCTATAGCAACTGTCAAAGACTACCTTCTGCTTTAAAAAATAAAAAAGAAATATAAAAAAAGAAATATATATATATAAGCAGAGTGCTAGGGTCCTCATCATAGACATTTATTTTCTAAATGTTAACATGTTTTGTAAATATGTATATATTGAAGGAATCGCTCTGTATATTTGATTTATTAACAATATTTCAACATTTTTCTTCTTGATATGCCATTCCTTTTTAATTTATGTTTCAGAAGGGAGGTTTTATGACTGCTGCGTTCGTTTTTTTATTTTATTTTTTTTTTTTTTTTTTAAAGGTGTCCAGATTTAGGACTAGGATTTAGGGATGTTAATATTATCAATGTTAGGAGTCTGGTTTGTTGTACCTGCATTGTGACACTGAGTACATATGTATAAATAGTATATAGAAATGTTTAAGAGGCCCAATGTTCTGGTTTTAAAAGGATATATGTTTGCTTTATGCTTAGGGTCTGTGATGCTGAATATTATGGACAGACAGACATTTCCTTTTTGTGAGCATGGTAATTAGTTGTGGTTTATGTTTTTGATTTTTCTTTTTGTTTTTTTTTATTAAAGGCCTAATGAAGGGAACAATTTTTGATTTTAATTTTTTTTACATATTTTTTTTATTAAGCAAAAAGGCAGCAAACACAAGTTTTGAATTACCTCACGAAAACAGTTATTTAAAAGAAAACGTTTTGGGGGGATGTTTGTTTCCCCCCCACCTTCCCCATTGGTGTATTACCTTAAATGGGTAAGCTATTTTAGTTTTGTTTAATGTTTTTTGTTAGTTCTTTTGTTTTTTTGTTTTTTTTTTTTTGGTCCTCTTTCCCCCTGCCTCCCCTTTTTCCTTTTTCCTGTAACCATGTAAAGCAGCATCCCTACAGCTCAAATACCAGTGGGGTTGGGAGTGGAATTTGATAACAATAACATTGGCCAATGAACATACATGCTTGAAAATCATTTTATACCAGAATGCAGGAATTGCTTAGCAGGAACTTTTTGTTCTGTTTAGTGTATTTTGTTTGACATGTTCTTAAAATGTTTCAGAAAACTATTTATTAAAGCATTTTATAACAATGTTAACGTTTATTGTAGTGTGTTTGGTTTTCTTTTGTGTTTTTGTTTTTTTTTTTTNTAAATTATGAAATGTAATGAAACCTTTAAAGCTATAACGGATAATTTTAGGAAGGGACCATTTATTATCTCAAAAAAAAAAAAAATAAGGCAAGTCATTTTCCTGCTGCTTGCCTAATATCTCTTTATTGCAACGGCAAGTCCCCTTTTAATATATAGATGTAGGCTATACCTGTATCTGCATATCGATAGGTAGTTCCCACACAGCAATACATGCCTCTAGACTACTGATACCCCTGTCACACTACCTGTTGTAAATCCCATGTCTCTTTACTCAGGATTTGAACCCAGTTAAAAAGCAGGATTATTCCCGGGTAACTGTAGTGTGAATGAGTTACCCTGGTCAGAATTGGGTTTTTTAGGGAAATAATATGAAGAAAAATAATATTAGAGGGGGGGAGGGGATTTTTTTCTTTTAATAAAATAAATAAAAAACAAACTAAACGCCCACACTGACTATTATCACCCGGCCATGTGGGACAGTGTAGAATAATTTGTTTCCATATTAATGTGTCCATATTAATGAAAAGGATGATTTGGAAATTGGCTAGAACTAATCCCACTGGCCTTATTGCTTTAGGGTCCAATATTGCTTTGCTTCGTACAGTCTGCATCACTATTTATTTTTTTCTTATATTTTATAAAAGTTGCTGGCGTTAGAAGTTATTGTTAGCAATGCGTACAGGTGATGCACACCTTTATAAATACCCATGTCTTTGGAACATAGCTCTGTCTTACTTTTGCATCTAGCAGTGTCTAGCACGCAATCATTATTTTAGCCAGACATTTATTCAAACCCCCACATCATTTCAGGACTTCCATTTATATACAGCTCAAGAACGGAGACCCTCCACTGTAATTTACATATTCACACCCACAAGTGTGCTCACACCACCGCAAAATATGGGGGAATGTGGTTTGATTATCACATGTCCACACACTGCATGATGGTGTTGCCATCACAAGCGATAGAATTGGTCATCAACTCTACAGCGGTTGTAGACCATAGAAGCCTACAGTTGATGCTACAGGTAATCTCATGTTTCCAACTTTTAGGCAGATGTTTTATTTTAATAAATTTTTATCTGTGTTCGGCCATAGTATAACATGTTTATTACACAAATAGCTCTTCTACAACGAAGGTTTTGGATTTTACATAAGTAGCTTAGTATTTAAGAACAGGTGTGTACAACAATTTTACGGCCTTAACATCCTGTTTTGTATATTATTCAAATGTGCTGCATACACAGGAGCCTATATGGGTATGCATTAATATCTATGTTCATGTTAGAGGATGAATGGTTTCCTTAAATTAAAATAATTTCTGTACTCTCTGTTTATATGTTTTATAACTTGCTTTATATTAAAAATTAAAATCCAGTGACCATACTGTACATCATCATGACTGGCAGTAAACGGAATAAGATAAATAAATAGATATAGATGTATCTAATATATATATAAAAAATAATCACTATATCACTGGACTATTCTCTGAGATTGGCTTAGCTGTGTATGGCCAGAGCAGACCGCTGGTCCCTTCCACCATGGCTCCTTAAATAGTGGAATAAATTCAAAACGGACATTGAGTAGAAATATTAGAACTTAGGTTATCTGTAGACAGGTCCAGAAACAGAAATCGCATAGAGTGGCGACCCACACAGCGTGACTGGCTGAATTGAACTGACTGGTAAGTGGGGTGACAAGCCCCCCCCCCCCCCAAAGTTCCCATCACAACTGTCCCTTCCATGTCGCCGTGCCTGTGTGTAGGAATACACTTGATGTGTATTATAGTGAACTGAACCTACTGTATTTGTGCTACTGGCACAGTGATGGACATACTATGGTAAGGCGTCTAGATTGTTTTCATGTTTTCACTTTTCGTAAGTACTATTTAATATTTAAAACTTTCCCCCATATCTACAGGAGTCTGCACTTTAACTTTTCAGCATTGTCCCTGCAGTAGCGCTTTACAATTTGTATCAGACAGAGGACCCCAACATGTTTTTGGGATGTTGGAGTAAACCAGACAGCACAGAGGAAACCCACACAGGCACTGGGAGAACATACAGACTCCACACAGCTGGAAACCATACCAGTTATAGAGGGTAGTGAACAAAGCAATCGCTGTCACATTAATTGCGCGCCTCAAAGTTGTCGCTCTTTTTCTCTGAATAGTTATATTCTCTGGAGTATGATTAGTGGGAATATTGTTACTACAGTGGAATAATGAACTTAAATGGAAGGAGAAAAAAAATGTACAACAAATATCTGCAATGTTCACAATGGATGCAATGAAGCCACCATACACTTATGGAATCCACAAAATGTTCTATATTTCCAGAAAATGTTCTGCATGTCACCACAGAAAGCTTAATGCTATGTCATGTTCCACCGGGCTGTTCCTCTAATACAGGGGTTCTCAAACTATTTTGCTCTGGGACCCCATCTGTCAAAAACATTTTTTACACGACCCCAAGCAAGTTACCATCTATATATTTTCACCCAGACATCAGATTATCATTTTAAACAGTGCTAAGTGTATGTTTTATACCAAGCTATATAGCTTCATGAGGTTAATTTGGGGGTTACAAAAGG
>JABWIB010007955.1:0-10153 GCA_016617825.1 Platyplectrum ornatum | reverse complement strand
GAGTGGGGAGATGGGTATAGTGAGGGAAGAGTGGGGAGATGGGTTTTAGAGGCACCAGTGAGGAGAGTGGAAATGAGAAAGGGAAACAATGGAAGAGGGAACTGTAAAGAGCATTGTAAAGATTAAAGGTGGGAAAGAATAAGGGGGAAGAGTCAATACTAAAAGGGGAGCGGTTATTATTAACTGAGATCACCAATGACCAATGGTGTGGGTCTTCCTAAATTCAGGAATACAGAATACTGAGGATGAAACAGTGAACATGGGTCCCTGGATGAGAATAAACTTTATCTTTTTGCAAAGAATTGGCTCATTAAATAAAATCTGCACTCATGAAAATTAGTATATTTTAAATGAAAGCTATTAATGCTGACCCAATATATTTATTTAAGCAAAAAATTTTCAATTGTACCAGAATAAATACATAAAAAGACTAATATTTTAATTAAAGTCAGGCCTACATTCCAGTCATCTACAATATCAGGACTCAGATAAATCAGGGCTTCACAAATCACAGGCTAGAGAAATTTGGACCAGGTATCTAGAATAACATAAATATAATATGTATATAATATAAACATGTTGATATTGAATGTAAACTATACATTCTTACTCTTAGAAAGCAGGTCAATTTTGCAAGCGGAGAATAGGTGCGGAGGACACATTCCCTGCTATACCACATATTAAATGAGAGATACAACCTTTCTCACTTAAATATGTGATCATAAGGTCAAAAGTGAAAGCAGGCAGATGGGACCCATGCACCTACCTGTCTGCTTGTTAAGCTGCACTTTTACCATGGTTTTCAGGTGGATGCACAGCTCTGGATCTCTGGATCAGGCCTATCATTTATATGATAAAGGCTGGACCAAAACTAAGTGTGTGTAAAAGGTTGCAAAGCTAAAGGTCAAATATAAATTATGGTACCAGTTCAGGGTTATAGGACATTTAAATATAGTGNTCAGATTTTTTAGTTTATGACATTAAACGTCATTAAGACCCACCTCATTTATGATGTCAAAAGTTTGACATCCAATCACATAGGGAGGAAGGAGTTCTAGCAATGCTATGAAAGCAACTCAAGGGGGACAGACATTCTCCTTAAGGAGAATCACCAAGAATGTGAGTGGAGACCTACAGGCCATCATGCTCCAATAAAAANGTAACTATAAATAGNCTCTGGGGACAGAAGCAGAATCTCTGGCGCCACCAGGGGGCATTATATCAGCAGCACTTGGGGCATATAGTGTCAGTGTTGTCCAGTGTTTAATAAAGTAAGCCCTCCCTCGAAAATAAGCCCTATGGTGTTTTTTTGTCCTTTAAAAATAATAAGACAGTGTCTTATTATCGGGGAAACACGGTAGTAGGTAGCCAGATCCCGGATATACACTGATGAGGGCCAAACCACCCAAAACTGCTGGCTGTAGATGGGCTGCTCTTCCTTAAGGAAGCAGTTTACTGGCTTGGTATTTATTCCCAGTCATGTTTCAAAGACTCCTTAGTGGGTCAGATGTGACTAGAGGAATGCTACTTCCAATAGGTAGTGCTAGGCATTATGCAAAATGAAAGCAAGGCTAGTTCTTACGTTTCTGGGAGGTTTTCCTGGTCTTTTCCTGGGATTCTGGGAGCACTGTCCGATTTCCAGGAGTGTCCCAGAAATTCCGGTAGAATTAGAAACCCTGAATTCCCTATATGTAACAATGGAAAAAATATATATTTATGTGTGTAAAGTCTCTGTAGTGTTTGGCACTGTGAAGCTCTGCTATAAGTGTTTGCTGCATTCATATGCTGCTCCTCCGNTACACTAATGACCCTTCCTGTTGGAATGTGAGAAGAAACACTAAAGGAATTCTCCACATCTTAATCAATTTTATCAGCTCCAGCCTTTTCCTATTAAGGCATCAGAGATATAATTTCATGGTATTTCTGCATCATTGTGTAAATGTAGTTAAGCCTTAAAAAGTAAAAAAAAATATATAAAATGCAATTTGTCATATGCAATTTCTTAAAGGTTACAAAAGCAATATTAGCCATATATGTAATTGGCAATTTAGCTTGTACATGCTTAGGCTAAAATTATTTTCATTTTCATTGTAGTGTACGTTTTAAAGGCCAGTCAGTCATGCTTTAGTTGCTGGCTTTGCACACTATAGAATAAATAGACTGGATCTTATGCTTATGCTACACAAATATTTGACTTAACAAATGGTCAACAAACAATAAAATATAAACATGTATAAATGTTATTTTTTCCTACACTGGAATGTCCAAGGTTTGTCGACTTGTCCATCCCAGAAGAAACCAAGAGCCCTAAGCATGGGGTGTGAGGCGGAGGACTATTTGCATTATTTATGCAAATCACACCCAAAGCCCCACCTTCTGAAAGGCAAAACCCCATTAATAAGAAAGGGCAGGACGTCATCAAGCACCCCGCGTTCATAGTAACAATCAGGATTTAGACATTGATTTACATTACAATCACTGCATCAGCCGAGGTCCCGGGAGATTTGCAGAAATTCATGATTTTAGGCAAAAGAGTGGGCAAACATTGTATTTCCTATATATCATGGTGGACCAGATTACAACACTACTTTCAGTAATTTAAATTAGTAGCTGGGATACAGACCTGCTACTGCACCTATCAGAGGCCCTGAACCCCTCACTTTCTAATGGAAACAATGAAATACCCCATGCCACTGGTGCAGAGCACACACTGCTGGGCATGCTTTACTTCTGCACATGCTCAGAGCTGCCAATCAGCTCCAACAAATTCCATTCCATCCATACTGAACGGAAATGAGATTTCTGACACATGAGCGGGGATGAGATTGCAAACAGGCATTTTCTTTAAGTCAATTTACAGTATAGATAACATGGGAATATATTTGTGGTTTATATCAAGGTTCGAAGTGGGTATTTATAAGTGGTGGTATGGAGGAGCATCTCAAGATCTTTTATCACAAAATCATAGCTCCAGAGGGAAGGAGTTTATACAAGCAGGTGGAGCTCACTGGTTGGAGTGCCGGTATACCATACCGGTCTATACTGGCCTACCTCCAGGCTGATAAAGCTACTGTCTTTATTCTTTATGACCACAGCAAACTGGAAATGGAGGGCCAGACCCATAATTGCATTGGCCATGCTCAGAACTGGAGAGAGCACAGAGAGAAGGGTGCACTCCGCATCCGTCTTTTCTGTGCCAGTGGAACAGGACGTTCCACATTATGTAAGTGAGAAAAGGGGGCAGTGCCCGTGTAAGCTACCTGCACATCCGCCATGCGCTTACTATAGACACAGGTGTTCATTAATGGGAGAATTACAAGTAATGTTAATAAAGATAAAATATATGTTAGATATTATAGAAATCTGTGTGAGAGCAATAGAGTGTGCCTGTGTCCATCCCAATTGCACATAATACTCTCACCCCCGGAATGCAGACTCTCACTTGTCGCTTTAGAATATACCTGAAGCCAGTGTTGTGAACGAATGGCTTCTTTCTACTACTGTATAACATTTAATATACTTTGGTATTTATTTATTTTCTTGTATTTTTTTATGTTCATTAACAGAAGTTTAAAAAGCTATGAAATAAAACTATCCCACTTCACCTGGGTTATCTGTGTGATATACGGATGCAGTGCGCTGGAATAATTGTAGAGGTATTAAACAAGCTTACACTACACTATAAACCTCTTCTTGTGCACATTAGCCCTTCATTTGGTTAAAATGCAATCAGTGCTTTTATAAGGCAACGCGTCTGGCTTCTGTAATCATTTTCAAAACGTCTCATTTTACTTTTTATTTTTCTGTAGCCTCAAGTGTATAACTAAGATGGCCATTAGTGTTTTACACAATTAGCCGAGCAGTAAATGCTCGTACAAGTAACATTTCAGTAAGCACGCACTGTCTTACATGTACTACTTTTTCTTACTCTACAGCCTGGAATATATAGCTCGTAGAGGGAATTATTCCCTAAGTTATGAATGCACAATTCTCCTGGATAACAGCTGTGTGTAGCCATTCTCCAGAGAAATGATTATTTGTCATTATTGTTGCCCCATTCATCATAAATTTAATGCAAGACTGTAAATGATGTGTAAAATGCCAGAGTTTACATTTCTATATTTATATTCCTATTATCTAGATTCCATGCAGCCAGTACTNTAACAATATCAGGAGATTTTGGCATTTGACATTTGTGTGATTCATTAATTTCACCTGAAACAATAAGGTTAATGTTATATGTACGGTGCAGAGGGATAAATGGTAGTTTATTGGAATACTTATTATTCCATTTTATAGCCATACTATAGGGAACAGGTAAACAGAATATAAATATGCTTTCCATGTCATTTGACTTTATCATTGGTGTAGTTTAAAAACCAATAATCTATTGTGTGTTTGTTTATAGTGGTAACTGGCGCACTGTAATTCAGATAAATACTTTCATTATAGGACATCCACAAGTGTGTATTATATTTAGACATTGGAGGCCATTGTGTTTTTCCTGCATTTTGTGTAAGTAATATTATTATTTCATTTTAGATTCAGACCACGTTTACTATTGATTAGGCCGATCTAACACTAAATTACTTCCAATGGTCACCACGAGAAAGTTCTAAGTACTTGGAAGAAACAGACCAGGGGGATTTCACCGGGATCCTGAAGGAAAAGAAATGCAGATTTTGGATCAAACTGTCAGGACCTAAGTCAGTCGCACTAAAGATGGGATCGATAAACACACTGAGGTTAATACTAGTGGCTAGACTTTCGGTAAAGGGAAAGTGGAGATGTTACCCATAGCAACAAACAGGATTCTAGAACTCACTTTTTATCAATGATAATCTGCTGTGGGCAACACCTCCATGTTTCTTTTACGAAGATTAGTAAATCTCATTTTATTTTAAAAGAAGGAATGCGACCACGATTAAAGCCAAAAACAAATTACAACCGAGATGGGGCAGTAGAACATTGTCAAATAGCTTCTTATCAAGGCAACTTCAAGGCACTGCGCCAAAGAGGTGTGTCCTAGGCAACAAGAGGGGTGTGTCATTTGAAGCTCCACCCATTAAAGTTAAATACTTTCAATATTTATTGTGAAGACTGTGACTATGAAGACCAGTATCTTCTTTATCTTTATAGATGTAGGACACAGTGTATAAATGCTGCATTATAGGCATCAGGGAGATTGCCAACACTTGAGGAAGTCAGGGAGAACGCTCACATTTCAGAGGGTCTCTGTGATATTCAGGGAGAGTTGGCTGACATAGTATATCAATTTTAATAGTTATTCATAGTACCATCTCCTTGGGCAGAACTAACCACACTGCCCTCTGGACAAAGAGTAAGAATACAGTCACCGGGTTTTCCAGTCTTTGGAAAGGTTTCATCCAGAAAATGTATTTCCACAACTTGAAGTCTCTGGGGAAGAATTTGTTCTTACCTGGTAGACTTTGGCTCAGATATCTATTATGTAGAACAAACATCAATGCAGGTGGTTCTCTATTACATCAGCCAAAGGCAGCACAATATGGTTCTGGCTCGTGTAGGAAATGTTCTCCAGCAAAGCCAGCTCCCGTGTTTAAACACAGTAGACACAGTTTGTATTATGAAAAGCAAAATAGTGTGGTTCAATGAAGATCGTTCACACAGTGCTGGGCAGGAGTTAATAAAGTACCACATTAAGGTAATAACCAACTTTTTATTAACATTCAGCATAATCTTTTACTAATCTATCAACAATTTGAACTGAAGAGAGACAGGAAAAGTGTTGAGAAAGAAAAGCAGGGATTTGGACGTCACATTCCAGAGTGTATGAGAAGTCTACTATACAAATGCAAAACATGTTCCAACCAAATCAAATGCTCCGCGATAAAATAAATATCTGTTAATCCAAATGTTTTATTTTCATGAAGAAACTTGTAACTGTTCTAAGTCACGTATAACTAAAATTACATACAGGGCCACAGACCTTAAGCGTGAGCTATAGTCCTGTAGAAGTAACATTCATTCTAATGCAGGAAAATACAGAGGGGCTGATGCAGAGCTGCACTTACACATATTTTTAGCTCTGTGGATTTGCACCACGGGAGCGACTAAGATGACTCAGGCCTAAATTTACTAAGCAGGAAGATTGCAGGGAGATTGAAAAGTGGGGATGTTGCCCATAGCAACCAATCAGATTCAAGCTCTCAGTTTCATTTTACATACTGGAGAAGGTGAGCTTGAATTTTATTGGTTGCTATGGGCAACATCCCACTTTCCAATCTCCCTGCAATCTCCCTGCTTAGTAAATGTTGGCCTTAGTGTGTGAAGAGGGATCAAATCCACACAAACAGAAGCTACTGTTTTCCGCTCACCCAACCCTTTACCCTGAATCTTACCCTAACCCTCTCCTCCCTTCACCAGAATCTTCACCTTTTAGCAACCTAAATTTAGAGACCCCTGCCTGCACCTTATTTTAACTTACCTCTTATATTGACTATCCCCTTCCTGCAAGCCTAACCCTAACCTTCCCCTTCTAATAATTGCTGCCTTTCCGTAGCCTAACCTCAACCTTCTGTCCCGGAGCCTAAACCTACACTAGGTTGAATAATATGTAGCCACTGTCCCACAGCCTAACCCTAAACTCCGTCGATACACTAACCCCTGTCACTAAACTGAACAGGTAACTTGCCAAAATTGGGTTGATTGGCATTGTGACCTGTTTATAACAGAGAGCCCTATATTTTCAGAATTTCGGCAATGACACAACCGCAATTCAGCTGCTGCGTTTTAGGTAATGCACCCCACTAGGACTATGTAAATCGGAGAAATCAACAGAGCCCTACACACCTAACAATTATTACGTTGTTTGCATATAATGTACTAAACTAAGACCTCATGGCATTGTATTGCTGCACTCTTTGCTCACTATTTTGGTGTNGTTTTTGTTCTTGAATAAAACAATGAATACATTTTAACAAGAAGACATTGATAGAAAAATTGTTAAGACATTTCTATTCAAAATGCAAACCTTAAATATGAACAACTAGAAATAAAAACATGAAAATGGATTGGACTAGAAAGATTCAAGGTCCTCTTTCAAAAGGAATTAGCTTTTAGTGGCGTTAATACACAGGTCAGAAACCAAAATTGTGTTTTTCGATACAAAGTGCCTGTGTTCCATATATTGGAGGTTATTTAGCCTACACAATAAAACCGAAAGAGAAAGACTAGTAAGAGTTGTTGTGTAGATAGTTACCGCTTATAATTACAAAGTCCTTGATAAACATTTAGTAGGTCTCAGGTGCTGAAGGAATATTAAATTCCATTATGGAAAAATCACTTAAAGCATGCCATTAAAAAAGAAATAGCTCAGATACAAAGTATGAACTGAATACCTTTGTTAAGTATTTCTAGTGAGACAGGAATATATGAAGATCCACTATATGAAACACAGTATACTGTCCTTGAAGAAATGCCATTTTCTTACGCAATAATAAATGGTGTCATCTTTTGTGTAGTTGACGTTTTCATGAATGGAAATATAGAAAAGAGTTTCCAGGTGGCTGAGAATGATGGGACTTGTAGTTCCAAACCAGGATGCAGCTGTGATCCAACCATCCAATGGATGGGCTGTGGCGAGACAATGAGGATGGACTGTGAATCATAGGGTTAGGTTGCAGGAGATGAAGGTTTAGGGTTAGGCTGAGGAAGATAGAGGATTATGTTTTGGTTGTGGTACATGGAGGGTTGATGTTGGGGTGATAAAAGTAGAGATTTCAGGGGTAAGGGATAGGATAGGGGTTGGAGTTAGAGGAAAATTGTACCTGAGCGGCTTAATGTCCCATCCTTTTTCAATGTTATTCTCAGAATTGTGAAAGAGAAGTGAGAATTGTGAAACAGATTGCCTTGTGGAGACTTCTCTCTCCCCATAGGAAAATCCACATGGAGACCAGTACATTAAGGTTTCATCACCGTAGGGAAATCATCATGGTGACCCCTACATTAAGGTTTCCTATCTCTGTAGAGGAATCCACATGGAGACCCCTACATTAAGGTTTCCATACCACCTTGCTTATATGGCTGGAACCTATGGATCCAGATCCATAAATGTAACAGAGTGCCAACGCAAGTTTCACACTCTGTGTCTGTGTGCTGTGTCATTAAGTCCTACTGAGGTATATATGCAAGATCGAAAATAAACAAAAAATCCTAGAACTTAGTAATAGTAATTCATTTAATTCATTTTCAATTAGTAATACCACGTTCAGATTGCCTGGGCTTTAAAAAGCTGCAGGCAGATCCGTGGTTTATAGCTGGAGGACAGTGTGTAGGGGAGGTCACCTAAAAAGACTGTGATCGTAACGATTTAGGCCAATGACCTCCCCTTATACGTGCTGGAGCTGACAGGCCGGCTCCAGACGCGTTCAGATTGCGACAAAGCCGCAGAGGAGCCGGCAAAAACCCGTCTTTTTCGCCGGCTCTGAACACTGGCGCTCAGTGGCTGGCATTTCTAAAATGACCCGTTCAGATTGCCTTCAGAGGCCAGCCTTTTGAGGCAATCTGAACGTGGTATAATTTTAATAAATCCTGTATGGAAGATTTGAACTTGTATTTACTTAAAATTCCTTAGGTTACTTCCTCCCTGTGTTTCTACTGTATTGTATTTACCATGTATACAGAAGCTGTCCCTTTATCTAATACACGATCATTACCCCGGCACTTGCACAAAATGACACACATGTTCAATACTCATGGTGCGGGCTGACACAGGCAATGAAGTAATATTCTGCCAGTTTCAATATTTAGTATGGCTACCCCATAAGCCTCTCTTAGTTAAAAGGAATCTTTAATATAAATGTGACTTAGATCCCTGCCTAAGAACAATCTCCATTACTGCAGTACTAATTAAAGTGAATGTGCTTTATCAAGTAGATCTTCATCTCACTTTCATTATACTTACTCATCACCATCCATTAGTTGGCAGTGATAAAGACTGTACAAGAAATATTTTACCCTCGCTGTCAATCTGATGATATTTTCCTTTTCTTGCCTAGAGGAAGAGACTGCATTAAACAAGTATCAGCGAGTAGGTTTTCAAAATCCCATTAAAATCCTCACTTTGTAAAAAATGTATTGTTTAGCAGTCACTAAGCCATAGTCTGATACTAACATTATGAACTAATGAGATCATTATTACACAATAAAACAATTGTATAGAAGAAAAAAATCATGAAAAACTTTGTTGCCTCTTCCCTGAATCAGAATTACTGAAGACAGAGTAAAACTTGCAACAGGTATTTTAATTGGCTTATNTCTGTACGTACGAGGTCACTAACTAGGTCTCTTTACTTGGGATATTTGATAAAAGATGACACATAAAAGCACTGATTACAATAGAGATCGCCATTTATTGAAGATGATTTTGGGACTCCTAGTTAGTGGAACAGATTAAGAAAATCTCTTCACAATCTAACATGCTTACACTGTAAAACATATGTGCTTTAAATCGACTTATATGTTCCACTATATTTTCGATTATATTCAAACAAGAATATGAATAATAAAAAACAAACAAGACTAAGAATAATAAATAAGTAAAACAGATAACAAAATAAAACGTGAGCGAAATGAATTATGGGATTGGGGATTGTAACAGGTTATTGGAGATGTAAAGCTGACAGATAATAAAGGGTGTATGGAGAAGTAAAGTACATAGAGTGCAATGGTTGTGTGACTAGGTAACACAGACAGAGTGTATTAGGTGCGTGGTAAAGTAGAAATTGTCTAAGGNTTAGANTNACTAAACTGTGGGTAANGAAGAGTGGAGATGTTACCAATAGCAACCCATCAGATTCTAGCTGACATTCTCCAGTATGTAATAAAAAGAGCTGAAAGAGTGCTAGAATCTCATTGGTTGCTATGGGCGACATCTCAACTTGTCNTTCTCCACAGTTTAGTAAATTTACCTGTAAAAAGTATAATGTCTAGAGAGGTAATGCAGCTAAAGTGTAATGGATGTTTGAGTAGCTAATGCGAATAGAGTGCAATGAATGCATAATAGATACATGAATAGGGAAAGCAGATAGATGCATGGAGAGGTATTCTGCATAGAGTAAATTGGGTCTGTAGAAGGTAACACAGGTATAATGTAATGGGTCTGTAGAGGTAA
>JABWIB010007953.1:11510-23645 GCA_016617825.1 Platyplectrum ornatum | reverse complement strand
AACCCTGTGATCTGTTGTTACATTAGGCTTCTAGTATAATCTGGAATCATTATATCAGCAGCTTCATGTAAACAGAGGTCACATGGTAAATCAGTGACAGTTACAGGAAGCTGAGTGAAGGAAGCAACGATCTTTGTTTACATATAGCTGCAGTGTGTAATCTGCCTCAATACAGCTCATGTTACACA
Source organism: Platyplectrum ornatum (assembly GCA_016617825.1). NCBI lineage: Eukaryota > Metazoa > Chordata > Amphibia > Anura > Limnodynastidae > Platyplectrum > Platyplectrum ornatum. The sequence goes on along the minus strand of JABWIB010007953.1, from coordinate 23,457 downwards.
GGCTGCACAGTGTGGACACTGGTCTTACCCTAAATCACTCACATACAGGAACTTATGAATGATCTACCCAGCGATCTCTGTGTACATCACGCTGCTAGTATAATCTGACAGCATTATACTAGCAGCGTGATATACACAGAGATCGCTGGGTAGATCATTCATAAGTTCCTGTATGTGAATGATTTAGGCTAAGATCAGTGTCCACACTGTGCAGCCTGTGTATTATGAGCTGTATTGAGGCACATTACACACGCTGCACAGTGTAAAAGGCTGAAAAGCCATGATTGGCTAGTCATAATTGACTTGCCAATCACAGCGATCGGGAGAGGCTACGAGGGAAGATGTCTGCTGTCACGGATAGTTGGGATGACATAGAGTCCATAGAAACAGGCACTCACAGAATATGCAGAATACTTGCTGGCGGTGTCCTCAGAAATGTAGATACAAGTCAGCAGTGGAGTCACTCAGTCAGTCTTGTTAAAGTGCAATATAGTGATTTATTATTCACATAGGGAAATGCAGACCAACGTTTCAATTGCGTAAAGCAATTTTCATCAGGGTAAGTACAGCAGTGCAAGTGAAAACAAATATATATATATATATATATATATATATATAAAGAAATGTTTCTACACATATTGAGATACTTTTACAAACTTTTTTCATATCAACACCAATATATATATATATAATACTTTATATATATATATATATATATATATATATAAGCATTTTATGTATCTTAACTTAATTATTCGTTTCAAAGGAACACCCTTGTAATCCTTGATAAAGATTGGTGAGGTATACTCGTTTTCATTATTGTATCATCTATGTAGGTATGTATGACAGGGATTATTTATGACAGATCATACCTTATCTAGTTTGTATTTAACTCTATGCTGTCATTGAGACCCCTCTATCTGTAGGTGTTATTTGAACTTTATTTGAACTTATCCCTTGAACTTTTAGTACTTTTTCATTTCCCCCATGTTCTAATGTCACATGTTTATATAACATGTGTATACTATTCTTTTTTATTGTGTTCCTCCGATGTTCTAAAAATCTCACCCTCAGTTGTCGTGTCGTCCTACCGACATACTGTTTGTCACAGTTCCATGTCACCAAATAGATCACATAAGTAGTGTTACATATATATATATAACTTTATATAACTATTAATTACTAGTTATATAACTAGTTTATATAACTAGTAATTTCAAATTTTTTTTAGTAATAGAAGATTCAAAATATTGGCTATGTGGATCGATAAATCTACAGGTGATACACTGATTCCTCCCACATTTATAGAACCCAAAAATTCTTGATGGCAACCATAGTTTGTTATTTGTATTACTATTATTGTCTTGTGGACCTGTATGATTTTTCTTTAAGTAACTTTTCACTAATTTATTTCTCAAATTTTCATCTTTCTGAAAGATCACTTTTGGTTGGATAGTTTTGCAGTTTTTAAGCACTGGGTTACATTTCAGGATAGTGCTATTATTTCTAATTATACGTGATATTTCATTAGCTTTAATATTATATTGAGTTATAAAAAGAAGGTTCTCAGAGTCTATGGAGTTTATCTTTGACTTGTCATTTTCCATAAGCTTCGACTACCAATCCCTCCAGATATCCCTGATCCAAAAAGGACATTTTTAGATTTTGAGCTTGCAGTTCAAAATCAGAGCTAGAGGTACAATTCCTTCGTAACCGGAGGAACTGTCCTTTTGGAATGCTTTGTTTTCCAATTTTTGTGATAACTCTTATAATTAAGGAATTTATTAGCATCTACTTCTTTTCGATCATTTTTAGTCTGTATAATATTATCTACAACTTTCACAGAAATATCCAGGAAGTTGATAGCCGAAGCATTCACCGAATTCATTAGTATTTAAATAGGAAATAAAAAAGGAAACTGATTCATAATCTCCCATCCAAATAAAAAACAAATCATCTATGTACCGCCCATATTTGACCAGGTTGCCCCAAATGGGCCCTGCCAAATATATTGATCTTCTAATCTGCCCATATATAAATTGGCATAACTTAGGTGTTATAGGGTATTTTACCCTTAGAAATTCGAAAGTATTTTCATCTATTCCTCCTTCTTATTTTGCTTTATCTAGTAAATGGTTATATCTTAACAGAAACATTTGGGTTGGATTGCTAGATAATTTTTCATAAAAACCTTCATCCTCTNTTTGTCTTAAGACTTCTCCTATGTAGTCCGAACGATTTAAGATAACAATTTGTTGATCTTGTTGGATCGCTTTTAGGGCTAATCTCTTTCTTTGTCAAATTGTCTTTAAATGGTTTTTCATCCGCTATATTGCAGAGATTTTTAAAATCTTGTAATGTTTTTTGATAGAATGCTTCTATGTAATTTGTTTTTTATTGTAGTGGATAAAATTTCGATTTTGCTGTAGGTAATGTCCTCTTATCTTTTTTATTATTATCTTTGGGGGGGGGGGTGTTGTCTCCATTCGAATCAATCGGATAATTTTCTCCCTGGAGCGAAATGAGGTTATTTAAAGCTATATAATCCTGTGAATCTAAATTTCCAATATTCAATATTTACCGATCAATATTGTGATCATTAAATATTACTTTTTGGAGCTGTATCATGTCTCAGTAATTCATTTATATATTATTTTAAATTTGTCAATCCATCAAACAGGGGCGCATCAACGGTAGCTAGTGAGGTAAAGTTGGCCCTATTAGCAGATGATGTGCTAATGTTTTTTACTGATCAAGTGTGTACCCTCCTGCCTTGCCTTGCATGTTAGCAAATTCCAGTTCTCCTGGTTATCCTTCCATATCAAATACCTGGGAGTCCATCTAGCCAAGTCCTTCGATCACCTCTATGACTTAAATCCACATCCCACTAATTTTTTTTTTAAATCTGCCTAGGCCCTGCTGATGGACTTTGTTTGGAGTGGGAAATGTCCCAGATGCTGCATGGATGTTCTATACTGCCCTAAACACCTGGGTGGTTTCCAAGCCCCTTGCCTCTGCACCTATTATAAGGCCTCGCTTCTCTAACAGATTGTTTGGGTGGTTTTGGTAGCTCAATTCTCCCAGAAATAGTTCCTACTGTGGCTACCCTTCCTCCCCTACATCTCTCACNCGATGATAGCTTCGACTCTCTCCACCTGGAGACACTCCCACCTGAGAGGCACACTCTCCTCTCACCGCTCACCCTTAGCCCCACTCGTATGTAACGTGGCCTTTCCCCCAGGTCTGTGACCCATAGCCCTCAACCATTGGTCACAGGTAGGAATCACCAGAATCTGCCACCTGCTTCGTAATGGTTCCATCCTCCCCTTTACTGACCTCCAATTCACCCACAACCTCGCCCCTACTGAACTCTGGACTTATACCCATGTACCCATTTTCTCTCAGACTCAAGGTTTAAATCCCATATCAGACAGACCCTCTCCCCTTTCGAGTCTCTAGCTTCTCATAGCTCCTCACCCTTGTTGTTTTCCAGATTTACAAACTGTTGTTGACCACTAAATTCTCCAGTATGCCCACTTATGTGTCGGCCTGGCAGCGTGGCCTTACTGAACCCCCTTATGATGATGAATGTCTACTATCTTGAAAGGTTGTGCATGGAGGCTTTTTGTCATCAAGACCCAACTCAAAATCCAAACACACTGATATAGGACCCCTCAACTCCTACACTCCTTCCTCCCTACGGTCCCGGCCTTGTGCTGGAGGTGCGACCTTGCCATTGGCTCTATGGCGCACATTTTGAGGGGTGGTCAATCCCCCTTCATGCATCTGGGGAACACTGCCAGGGCGATCATTCCAATCCACTGGAGTTCCACCTTGCCTCCGAACATTCAGGAATAGTTCCCTAGAATAAAGTTCTATCGCTCTATGGATGATATTATTCTCTCCGCCACAGACTAATTCCAGTCTTACTTGACTTGGGGTGCCTGGCTTCACTTTACTGAGACTGAGCAATTGCTTGACATGTTGTCTGCACTCTCTACGTAGTCAACCCCATTCAGAAACTTATCTCCCCCCCTCTTTTTCTTTTTTCTTCTTTTCTCTTTCTCCCTGCGTGTTTTGTATGCTTCATATCTACGATGTTAACAGTTATTGCACAATGTAAACTCTTGTGGTCTTTGGTATTATGCTTTATTGTGTACTTTAAAGTACTTCATAGCATTTGACAGTATACTGGTGTATACTGATGTGTATCAAAATACACAGTAGTTTTATTTCTTATATAGAATCTTGGTTATAACATCTCAACAAATTCTGTAAAATACAATTTAATGTGATGGCAAGCCTGACTTTCTGCAGGTAATAACTAGCTGATAGGTGGGGCACTATACATTATCACACATTTTTGTAGGTGACACAAACATAAGTTTAATTAAATATTTAACTTTTCCAAAGCCAAAGTGCCATTTTGTTAAACATTTCCATTTACTTTGTTTTATACTTTCCAATTTTTTTTATTCAAGCATTAAAAAAGAAAGCCAAGTTACTGCAGTTTTTAGATTATAAAATTATTTATGATTTAATTATTTTGAATAATCACAATATAAATTCAATAAATCACTTACTAAGTATTTGTCTTCAGTTAAAATGTATTCAATGAGTATTACGAGGGACATGTAGACATTGCCATCTAGTGGATTTCTAAAGACAAAAAAAATGACGCAATACCAATCTGCATTGATGCAGTTCAGTTACACAGCAGCATGTGTATCATACGCTAGTATGTGAATCATTCAGTAGCAAGTGAATAACACCGAAGTTGGTTCACCTGACAGCAGGCTGTGACTCACCCAGTACAGGCATGGTTGAACTACATAACAGCAGATGCCACACATAGTTGTATTAAACAGCAGCAAGAGAATCACACAGGAACAGTATTTGGACATTTGGACATTTTGAAATATTGCCATTTATTGTATTGTTTACTGCATGTATCTTTACACTTGATTAATAGTATATCTTGCTACTGACTCCCACTCAAACTATAACTATTAATAGCAATACTAATTGGTGGTAATGCTAATGGGGGTGATGCACATACAACATAGCTGTGAAAATTTATAAAAATATGTTATTAAAAACAATTGTGTGTTAGTTTTCTATTGTAGGGTATCATAAATCAATATTAAAAACATATATTAGGGCAGAATTTCTCAACATGTTTTATGAGTAGTACCATTTGCTTATAATGCAAATTATGAGAGCTCCATTCCTGAGAACTCCTGGGCCTAAATTTACTAAAATGCAGGACTGGAAAAGTGGGGACGTTGCCCATGTGATACCCCAGAAAACTGCTAACAAATAGTTAATTGTTTATAGACTATGGCTGTTTTATGGTGTGGTTGTTGGGCAAAAATGTGCCTAGGTTGTTTACTAATCGATGATTGCTGGATAAGTATGAGCTTATACAGTACCTGTTAACTTTTTAATTGGTTGTTACTACTGAGAAGGTGATATAAGGAACTGTTAGTGAGAGGAGCGGAAAACCGTCAGTGAGTGGTATATCTTGTTTGAGTTTGCTGGNCGGAACAGATGGACCGACTGTCACCCCTTCAGGCCAAGTGTGAGGTCAATGATGGAAGTGAGGTGCCGGATCCACCATTTAGGCAAGTCCACCATTTAGGCAAGACTAAGAGAGCTCCACATCCTGGGTCATGATGAGGGACCTTTGGGAAATGCATGACCTGGTACCCTTAAGACACCCCAGAGACGGGATGCACTGCAAAAACGGGAGAGACTACTTAGCTCGCCACAAGAAAAAANGGCAGCAAAAATGCTAACTATGGCAAGCCAGTCAAAGTGTCACAGGCGAGAACTGGGAGGATGACACTTTTGAGCAACCCCAGTCAATGAGAAGTGTATGCCCTGAGAGTGTAAAGAACTGAATTGAAGAATAGTTCCAGGGTCCATTGACAGCTGAGGGATCCCTTTCCACCTGGGGCCAGATCAAGAGAGAGGTCAGAGACCGCATTACTATCGCATTGTCTGCAGAGGTTGCGTCTGGTAGGCGAAATACTGCAGAAGCATCCTCTGATCCTAACCTCTCCTTGTTGATAACATGTAGGGAGTCCTACCCTACTACTCACCTAGGAGAAGTTATTTATGAACCAAAAGTGGGGTTGAACCACGTGGTAGTGGAAACAACTTCAAATCCCAACAGTGCCAGCATTCCTAATATCAAGTGGGGACAGTTTTGTTACNCATTATGTCCTAAGCCGAAACCAGTTAAAGAACTGCAGTAATAGACTGTATATAAACATTGAGAGAGTTTGTTGATTGAACACAGAAAATGTTTATAGACTTAATATGTTTGATGTGCGCATGTTAATTATGTTAACTAAAAGTAACTCACATTATTGTTCCCATGTGCACTGCAGGATCCCAGATAATCTTTTATAGAAAAGTGTGGTTATTGGTGACAAAATTTTAAGTAGATTTATTAATGTCTTCTCTGGAGTTTGGGTTCCTATCTTTTCCTGCCTGCTATAGGGTGAATCCAGGTGAGGTCAGTGTGGGGTAAGATCATCTTGCCTTCCTAGGGTCACATCTTAAGACACCCATAGCAACCAATCACATTCAATCTCTCAGTTTCATTTTACATCCTGAAGAATGTTAGCATGAATCGGATTGGTTGCTATGTGCAACATCCCCACTTTTCTAATCCAACAGTTTAGTAAATTCAGGCCTTGGAGAAGAAGTATACTAAAGGTGGCCATTCACGGGCCGATTTTTACCCAAAACCCACCATATATGGACACATTATAAAAAAAAACATCAGACATCAGTGATCAAANAGATTTTTCAATTAATCACTGATGTTCATTTGTTTACCAAAAAAAAATTAAGAAAAAAAATATACTTACTTTACAGATGTCTTCGCTGGGCACCAGAGCAGTGCCCAGCTTCTTCTTCCTATGCTCCAGAGCATCCAGTGCAGCTGGAGATGACAATGTATATGTGTGACGCTGTGCAAGGGAAAATCACCCCGTTTGTCTGTGCCGACATTTTACGAGAATTGTTTTTGTGAATAGCTACCTTTAGAAATATACTCCAAAATACCCTTTATACCCCTTCTGACTCACATATGTGGGAGGAACTGTTCCCCAGTCTTATATTTAGAGGCAGAGATGGAATGATTTGAAACACATCATTGAACCCTATTCTCAGAGATATGCTGCGACTTAGGCCATTTACCACAGCAGGCATGGTTCAATGTCAGCCCTTGCTTGACCTAGCCTGCACACAAGCAACATGTTAAACAAGGGGCTCTCAACCAGCAGAACACGTACCACAGGAATAGTATGATACATTGGCAAGTTGTATAAAATGGATGACTTAATTTCCGAGTAGTAAAGCATTTACACCATTACCTCCCATCATGTCATATTATGCTTCAATGTGATCCCACACTTGTCTATTATGGCTAATTACTCATGGGGTATTTTAAGCTCTATTATTCTTTCTTGGGTACTTTTANACCAACCCTAGCAATGGATAAAGTGACATAAAATGATCACAAGATTGGCAGAACTGAAAACAAAGCATTATGTTAAAAGCTATGTCTTGCTGAGTGCAAAAACCTGCATTATTTCTTAACTGAATCAATAGATATCTAATTAGTGATATAGTAATGTGGACTGTGCAAAAAGTACTTACATTAAATCTCAAAGCAAGAAAATAATCCTTACTAGCAAAGCTTTAANAAATAATGTACATAGTGGACAAATACATTTACTTTCCATGTGGTTGAAATCTTTTGTNCCCAAATGCATCATGCCAACAAATAAATTATAATTTAGCTCCCTCATTACTTATCCTGTTACATACATTATTCAATGATATTAACATTGCCATTAATAAACCTACTTTTCCTAATGTATATAAGCTTATTTCTCTTGGCCTCTCCCGGTGGAATGATTTGTCTACTCAAAAGTATGATAATTGCCATGATCACATCTCTGATATTATGCTCACACTCTTTTTTCTCTCTTAAATCATAAACTGAACTTTTCCCCATTAGATCTACTTCTATGTATATGTCATTTTACTAAATCTGTAAAAATACCATTAATGTTAAACAGCTTTCTACATTTTTGCAACAACTTAAGAAACACTCTCCCATACCCCCCCAACTGTCCCAATTTTGGAGGACTGGCCCACTGTCCTGCTTTCCAATTAAATTAACAAGGTGACACAGCAAGAAAATGGGTGGGACCAGTGGTGTAGTTGGGGCAATGGGGCGTGGTTTGACATGATTGGGACGGGCTTGAGTGTCTTAATCACTCAGTGAGAAGATGGGAGCTAAGCTGCTCCTGCTATGGCAATATCTCCCAAAACCAAACCCTGGCAACTGTCCTTGATTTAGTTACTGAATTACTCCTTAGACTAAACTTACTTAACTGCAGGAAATGAAAAATGGATATGATGTCCATAGTAATCAATCAGATACTAGCTGACATTTTCTATAATGTAATATTAAAGCTAGATTTTATCAAAACAGAACATTTGGTTAAAATCTTGCTCTTCTAAGTTTTATTTTTAGTACTACATAATACATACTATGTATAGTGTTCCATTCCCTGACCCAAATATACCCCACATATATGATTTCTTCCTTGTTTCCTAATATAATTTACATGCATTTTTTATAGTATACCATCTTCAGTTGCTTAACGTGTACTTTAACGTATACCCTACATGTACTTTTTACAGTACACAGTACAGTGCCACGTCCAGATATACTAGTATTACTTGTGGGCTAATATTAGGTGTCTGGGAATAGTACACTATATACTGTACATTGGGGAAATATTATGGGACTTGGAATGACACATATTATAATATATGTGGGGCATATACCATATATTGTGCCATTCCCAAACATATGGGTTAATATGTGCTTTATATAGATTACGTTGTCTAAAGATAGAGATGTATGTGTAATGTATAAGAGAGTGGGAGTGGAAGTGCAATATGTATTGGAGGAGGGGGGTTAGGCAGAGTGATTAATAACTCCCAACTGTGGTTTTTCTTTTGCTTTCTATGGCCACCAAGAGAACGATATCTTTCTGGTGGATGGCCAGCTTTAGTAGCATCTTTTCTAAAGTAACCATGTCTAAACTTGCCCCATAACTCAATGACTTTATACCCATTATCAGTTTTGTTGACCTTCTCTAAACCCACTCCAGCACTATAATGTGCTGTTTATGGAGAAGTTCCCAGAACTATATTCCAGATGATGTCTTACCAATGATTTATAGAGTGGTAAAATTACACAGTTCTCCCATGCATCTATGCTCTTTTTTATACATGCTAATATATTATTGACACTTGCTGCTGCTGCTGATTGACATTGAGCCCTCTTGCTAAGTCTATTGTCCACAATCACAAATCTGTTTCCATTGAAGACTCCCCTAAATTTTTTACATTAAATGTATGGATTTAATGCTTGTAATTGTTCAAAAAAATTATGCTGGTAGTTTGTGACTTTGGGTATACCATACAGTGGGGTGGTACGGATGTGAATTCAAGTAGAGGTTCTCCTGCCTTGCTACCCAGCCATTCTCAGTTCCTTCTCCCTGGTCTCCCATTCTCAGCTCCTTCTCCCTGGTCTCCCATCCTCAGCTCCTTCTCCCTGGTCTCCCACTCTCGGCTTCTTCTCCATGGTCTCCCACTCTCTACCCTCTACCCTCCCACACTCTTCCTTCTCTCTCTCTCTGGTCCCCTTCTTGTCTCATCTACCTCTCTCTCTCTGCTCTTTCTATCTCTCTTTTACTCTCCTCTCCATTTCCTTTCAGTGTTTTTTGTTGGTGAGTCTTGTCTGTCAGTGCCCATCTGTCTCTTGTCCGGGGCTCTCTGTTTCCTGTGTGTCTGTCAGGTTTGTCTGTGCCCAGTGTTTTGTGTCAGGGCCTTCAGTTGTGGCTAGGGTGGTTTTAGGAGGGGATCGCAACCTGCTACCGTGTTGCCAAAGCGAACCCATCCTCACCATTAGAAGCTCTGGTGAATACCAGGCGGTAGTTAGACTCTGCGCCCCTTCTTCCAACCAGTTCTGGTAGGACCCTGTCCTACCGTTAGCTTCCTATCCGAAACCGGATCCCCAGTCTGATTCCTAACAACCATATACCATGTCTTATGGCGTGAAATTGTGGAGGTTGTAAATGCCATTGGGCCTTATAAAAGATCCAAAGCTATATGCCACAAGAGATTTTCAGAGCCTATCTTAAACTTAAATTATATTTACAGTGCACTGTACATCAGCGTACAGGTGTTGGGCCCCCTTCGATCATAACATTCCACCCATGAGGAACAACTGAGACAATTCCTGGTAGAAGAGAAGATTAAGGGAGTGGCTCCTTTGGACACAGAATTGCCAAAACCACCAGGTTAGTAGTGTTAATAGTATTCTATTTTTTTATTTAACTAATTGCATTTTTTCTTGCAATAATTATCAATAATACAAATCATGTATATATAAAAAATACATTTTTATTTTCTCTTGTTAGACAGTCCAGTGGCAGTTGCTCGGCCATGTCCACATTAACAATGACACATCCTCGTCCTGTTATGGTGTCATCGCCAGTAGTCCAAATTGAGGAGGGTACAAATCACAAGATACCTGGTAAGTTATTATTTGATGATGACAGAACTTCCGCATCCTCACTGTCTGCTTCAACAATCTCATCCCAAGGTTCANTTTTCTTTGTGAATATAGAAGTTGACCATCGGGGTGTAGCCTGGCTTTTGATGTGAGCAGTTGCATGCGGGCTGAGCTCGGGTACCAGCAAAGGCCTCACCGGTGTTATAGCCCTCCCGATCCTGCTCCCTGCACAGTGTCCGGTTCCTGGTTCTATCCCTGGTTCCTGCAGGCCGCTGGGAGCCATTGTGGGGGTCTGCTGTCCGCGGGGAGCGCCTTATTGTGGAGCCTTACCTAGGTCCAGCTCTTTTCGGTCGCGCCTGGGCTACCCTGTTGTCTCTGTCTCCCTCTCAGCTGCCAGTGAGGCTCCCAACACTGCCTCGCTGCCCACTGCCTGCTGCATGGGCCGCCTGGACCTGCTTTGGGTGGAGGTAGGCTGGTTGCGTCATCCTCGTAGCAGAGCCGCCATCTTGTCTCCNTCTGAAGTCTCCTGCTTCAGTAGCACTGCACTCCGAACCCTCCTGCAGCCTGGCCTCTTCCTTGTAGCCCTGCTGGATTTGTGTTGTGGCTGCCGCCGGGGGTGCTGGATGGGGGTCTGCCGAACTCCCTCCTGCCTGCTGTGGAGTACATGAGCTCTGTGCTTCCACCTCTAAATACCCGTTTTGAATTTCTGCCGAATATGTAACATCACACTGGGCCCCCCGCCCTGGCATCCCCGGTCTCCATTGTGTACCCAAGCATTCATTGAGTGAGTGACTTTTGGCTTTATCTACAGTGTCTGCAGGCCACTGCTTATCCAATATGCCTCCAAAGATGTCTAGGATCGACCCCCTTGTCTCCGCCTCTCACTTTTACTCCGCGACAGCAATTGCTGAGGGCTTCCTCCTCTGAAGACAAATCTTCCCAACAGCAGTCTCTGGCCTCTTCCTCTCCTGTTTCTCAGCCAATCCAACCACCTACTGAAGAGGAGCTGGATCTGGATGCCCCAGTGAATTTGCTTTCCCTTCACCAACTACTTACCACGCATCACCAGAACTTACTGAACTGAAATCCACTGTTGGTGACTTCATAGAAACATAGAAACATAGAAAGTGACGGCAGATAAGAGCCACATGGCCCATCCAGTCTGCCCCATTGTGTATTTAAAACTATACCAACCCAAATTTAATCGCTATTTTGTTTGAGACACAGAATACCCTTATATTTATCCCAAGCATGCTTAAACTATTCTGTAGTATTAGCCTCCACCACTTCTGATGGGAGGCTATTCCACTTGTCCACTACCCTTTCAGTAAA
>JABWIB010007952.1:17137-30656 GCA_016617825.1 Platyplectrum ornatum | reverse complement strand
CAATGTTAATTAAAATAACACCTACCCGGGGGAAACACGATATATATATGTACGAGATGTATACATACGCATGCAACATAGCAATACCCCAGGACCTGGGGAAAAGTCATTAATAATATATTTGATTATCATAACGACAACGTGCTGACCTGTGGATATTCTGTGTTCCCCATTACAGGTCAGATCGACACGTACATCCAGAATATAAAGGAATTCACCTCTCAGAACCTGGGCAAGCTGTTCATGGCGGAAGCGTTACAAGACCAGAGCAACTGAAGCAACGTCACCCCCGTCTTTTCCTCTAGAATAAAATACACAACTTTTAATGTGTCGCTTTTGGTTGTTTCATTCTGTATCTCTTGTGGTAACATTTTCCGTCGTCCGGAAATTCTTTTATAAGTTTATTTTGGAAACTTTTTCTCCCCTTTAAAAAAAATAAATATAAATACAAAAAAATACTAAAAATAAAATATGAATTAAAAAAAAAATGTGGTCCAGAAAAAATGATAACTTATTAAACACGGCAGAACGGGCGCTAAACTGTGTTCCTCGGGCCACGGTTGCTGAGGTCCCGGACAATGCTGAGACTTTCACTTTCATTCTTGGCTTGACCAGACCTACATACAGTCCAGGCACCTCCTGCTTTCTATACATGTTCACTCAAGGATGACGTTGATATTAAGAGCTGGACCCTCTTAGCAATGTGTTGGTCCTTGTAAGGTCCCGGAGCATATAAAACATCACTAAGAATGGTGCCTGCTGTATCCTGCCACCAACTAGAGATAAACTCTGATGCGTTCCCCGGTGGTCCTGAGTGACCCCAGAGTCCAGTGACCTTTGCCAGCTACCACAGTCATGGTCCAGAGTAAGCGGTTCAGGGGGTTCATAGGTCAGACACCCGCAAGGAGCGTGCAGTGGCCGTATCAGTGGATACTCAGAGTATAGTGGTTCAAGGTGCCCAGGTAGGAGCCTGTTGGAGGCAGCGAGACTCCTTCTACAGAGCAATAGGAACAGTCATTTAGTTCATATGTCCAAGGTGCAGGAGCCGAGTAGAAACAGGTCGGTCGTATCCTGTGGAAACCATGGACAGATCCTCGTCCTGTTATCCAGTGACCAGTAGCGGGTTAGACATCCGTTATTATCACAACCTAGTGACCAGCGTGGGGATGCACCCCATCTCATAGTAATCCTGTTACACCAGCTTTCCTCCCAGAGGTTCATGATAAATTGTTCGATGGACGCGTTTCACTTCCCTAAATATTTATTTGCCTTTATAAGGCGCAGCATAGTTTTCACAGTACCATACCTCAATGTACAAAGAAGGTATAGAATGCAATACAGGTGTTATGAGGGCAGGCAAGTATGCAGGTATCAGAAGAGACTCATTTGAAGTTTTGTAGTTCATGGTGTGGAAGAGGGTTCCAGAGGAGGAAGCCAGGACAAAAGAAGTCTGAGATGAAACCTTTGCTTCATTAGACTGAGGCTGAACAAGTGTAGAAGCATCTTATGTCACAGTGTTACATACATGATGGTGGAATAGATTCCATCTGCTAGAAAGCCTTGGGCATACATAGATTGGGGATTTGGAGCCACTGATTAATACCCCGTTCACATTACCTCCAATAACTGTCTTTTTTGTTGAAAAAGCCGGCTTCGGATCTCAATGTGAACGGGTAGCAAAAAGCAGGGTTCAATGTGAACAGTGCAGACCCTGCTTTTTTTTTTTTTTTTTTACAAAAAGCTGGCTTTTTCCAGTTAATCGCAACAGACCTTTTTTCCCAGCCCCTCCAAATTGTACACCCTGGCTCTTAAGCCAGCTTTTTCAAGGCTGGTAATGTGAACGGGTTATTAATGAAGCCTTAAAGCAAGGTAGACAGGGCGAGTGCATATGCCTGAGTAGGGAACCTTGTTGGTTAGAGCCTAAAATATTGGGGGAGGAAGCTAGATTAATAATTGGCAGTGGGGGTTGACCAGGTGGAGAGATGAGACCGTTCATGGGTCTTGACAGGTGTCTATTAAGAGGGGGAGATGTGAGGCTGGGGACTGGAAACAAGTGAAGCAAGCAGTGATCTATCCAATGGTTTGGGTGAGGCTGCATGATGGAGATTTTAAAAAGGCGGTGAAGTAGTCTTATTGGAGGAATTAACATCAACACATAATGATGCATGTAACGTGCATTAATATAAACACAATTAAAAGTCATGTGACAGCAGATTATATGTTTTATCTTTTCGGGAACTATTCATTTATTTCTTTTAAGGAATCATTGGTGAGACCACCTCCGGTAGCGTGTAATGCTGCTTCATACTTCAGTACATCTCAGCATGTATATTAATGAGGAGACAGCTCAATTAATCTGCGGCTACAGATGTCTATGTATCTCCGAGCTCATGTTACAGCTGTGTCAGATACACTGAGGGTGGATTCTGATCTCTGCAACATCTATCGGAGAGATGCAGAGTGTCTATAGCATGGTGGCTTCACACGAGAAGAGTCGTACACAGAATGTCTCCTTCCCTCGGCATGTTGCTGGCAAAACTTTATTCCTATTCATTATTTAGTTGTACTTTAAATACAAAAAGGTTCCAATATTCACACAATTTAGTGTCCAGCAAGAAAATATCACCTTAACTCTAGTCCTGTTTGCACATTTGAAATGTTCTTCAGCTCATGGTTTTGCCACATTATGTGTCATAATCCTTTGCTTTATTTATTAGGTGCTATAAAGTGCCCACAGTGCTGTACAATGGGGAATACAGTCAGAATGGGAGGGGAAGAGGGGCCCTGCCCGTAAGCTTACATTCTAAAGGAGATTGATACATAGGGACAATTGAGCCCACTGCCAATTAACCTACCGGTATGTTTTTGGGATGTGGTAGGAAACCCATGCTGACACGGGGAGAACATACAAACTCATGACCTCAGCGTTGTTAAGTTGGGCATACACTATAAGATAAATTGTTCCAATCAAAAGATTTTTCAAGAGTGGGTAAAACCATGTTGAATTGCAGGGGGGGTAAACTGAATTAATTGCAATCAGTATTAGAGTAGAGAGATGATGTTTCAAGCACAAGTCTAATAACAGTGTATCCACCAGGTGGCGCAGGAGAGCTCAGACATCTGCTCATCAGGCTTCCAATCCAACTAGTGAACATTGAACGTGTTTGGAAAGTTTAGAAGCACATATGGAAATACATGTGTACCTGTCATTTCAATACATACTTTCCCGAGGAGCAAAACATGTAGATGGGGTGATAATATATTTAAGCTGCTGTGTACGGGAGACGTCTATTGCCTAATGAGTAACAGACCTTAGCCAACATCTGCACGCAAGACCCTTCTATCTGGTGGCTTTTTGGGATTCGGTGTCAGGCAATTGTAACCGTGAGCTCCAGACATTACAGACTTTGCAAAGAAGAGACACTAAAAACAGTGTTCCATGGTATAAACAACTGGAGCAACTAAATATGTACAGCTTGGAGCAGAGAAGAGATGGGTGATATACTAGCAGACTTGAAAAATATCAAGGGATGTCACCAGGTAGAGGAGGGGGCAGAGGAAGGGGTGTGGTAGAACACGAGGGCATGCTTATAAACTGGAGGGCACTGGAAATGTATGAATAAATGACTTCACTGAAAGGGTAGTTGGGATATGGAATAGCTTCCCTTCTGAGGTGGTAGAGGCCAGTTTAAGAGTATTGTTTGAGAGTATACTAATTCTCAATGAACTACGGTAATGTAAAGTTTTAAACACACAACTGGGCGGACAGGATGGGCCACGTGGCCCTATGAGTGGACTCCGGTGTCACGTGACATTATATCTATGGTGGTGATGCATATTTCAGCATGTGTCTGTGTAAGGGACTTGTTGCCCGGATGAGCCACACTGACCGATAGCCGGTGTCCTAGTCGTCTGCTGAATGTATGTATTTATTTCTTCTTGTGTTATATATTTTATTCTTTTCACCATTAATGGATAACTGCTGCTTGGCTCGCAAACCTCTGGCACGTTCCATCGGTTTCTCGCCATGAATCCGTCCCCTACCAACATTTTATTTCAGCAGCAATACCACCTACTGAGCCAACTGCTCAACTACATCAACGCTGATCTCTGCTGATGGACAGCACGGGTGGGAGAGCATTACAGGTGCTTGGCCAGGCAACGGGGGTCTTCCGGAGGACACAGCATGGATTATTCTCCAGTATTTCTGCTTGATCAGTACATCAATAATGATTCTGTGCTGGGACTACATTTACTGAACCGCGAGGTGTTGCCCATAGCAACCAATATGATTCTAACTCTCATGTTCCTATTACATGCGTAAGAATGTCTGATTCTCTATGTTCCCTTTCCCGCTGTTTAGTAAATCCATAGGAGACAATAAGTGGATCCAAGCAGGGAGCTCTCCTCAATATCACATTGGTACAACTATTAACCAATCAGTTGGCAAAAGTGTGCAGATAAGCTGGCCATACACTATAAGATAAATGGTTCCAATCGAAAGATTTTTCAAGAGTGGGCAAAACCATGTTGAATTGCAGGGGAGGTAAATTGAATTAGTTGCAATCAGTATTAGAGTTGAGAGATGATGATTTCATCAAGTCCCACCCCCATCCCCCATAGTAAAGATCAGGGAGCAAATCCAGAGAAGTGCATAGCGCCTGAAATTGCAAGTTTTTGGCTTGTTTTTGTAGCTTTTTTTCACTGTGCATGCCCGAAAAGCGACTGCGTGCCTCTGGTTTTGGACACCAAAAAATGCCGCCAGGGCCGCCAAGAGAAATGTTGGTCCCCGGTACAGCAACCTCCTGGGGCCCCCTCATATTTAGTAAGCACTATTTTTTCCTTCGTTGTGCAGCATACGCCATTGCCAGACATTTTTCAGATCATTGGGGGGCATGCCTGATCCCTTTAATGTATACCTAGAAATTTGAAAGCACTAGACCTGTGTGTGTGTGTGTGTGTGTACCTCTCATGGGGAGGAATGTGTTGAAGCAGGATACATGCAAATCATTAAGATCATACGTGAGCAGAGTCGAGTGTTGGGGTACAGGCTTCTATTTCTTACACATAAAAGCAGCTCTCACTGCAGATCACTCTCAATAAACAATTCAAAAAAACTCCAAAAACCATCATCACGGGCCCCCTGTGAGCCCCGGGCCCGGGTAAAGAGTACCCCAGGATATTTTAATGAGAATTTTGTGCTTAGCTCTGCGATTCACCATTCACCATCTCCGACATTTAGCCTGCGCCTGGCTAGGGATGGTGCAACTGGTATATTTGCATGGTTGTGTGTCACTGGCGCGCATATTGTAAATCATTTAGATAAATTTAAGAAATTGAATAAAAAGGCTGTAAAATGTTATAAAAAAATGTAAAAACTGCACACAACACAAACAACAACTAGGAAAGAGAAACACAAAAAAACTAACAAAAAAAGGGCAAAAAAGTCAGTTATTCCAAAAAGACGCAAGACGGTAACCTGCGGGTCTAAGAATGCTTGCGCATAGGTGCGCTTTTGTGCGCGCGCTTCAAAGTAGCGACTTTTGGCCAAAAATGTGTTGCACATCCACGCAGCAACTGCGCTAAAACTCTGGATCTGGGCAAACGCAGGTCCCGGGAGATTTGCCGCCTCTTCTGGGAAAGCGAGAGAACTACTGCGTTTCCCTGATAATAAGCCCTACCCTAATTTTTGTAAAACTGTCCAAAATAAGCCCCACCCCGAAAATAAGCCCTACCTCGAAAATAAGCCCTACCCCATAAATAAGCCCTATTGAACTCACCAGGACTGATGGTGGGGATAAAAGCAGGACTGTTTATATAAATCTTTGTCAATGTTAATTAAAATAAGACCTACCCCGAAAATAAGCCCTACGGTGTTTTTTTGGACCAAATTTTATTATCGGGGAAACACAGTACTTGAAATTCTGGAGTCTTCTGGACATTCCGGGAGCGTCGTGTGATCACACCGTCGTGCCGCATGCTCCGAGCCCGGCCAGAAGTGGAGTGTGCTCCTGTGTTTATTAGAAGACGCTGCACAATGTTCTTTTATAGCCATATCTAGAATGAATGCGGCCTAAAGATAGATATTTCTGTGTGTACCCTGCAAAACCACATTAACATTCCTCACCACCCTGTGTTTATAGAAGAGCCAGAATGCCTACAGAGCCTGGCACATCGGAGCGCGCGCTGCTCCTGAAGCGGTTAAATGAAATCTGGATTATTTTCTCCCGCAAGATGATTGTTAAAAGAAATACTAAAGCTAAACACACGCAGGACACTCCATAGATATGAAAGACGTCTCGGCCGACGCTGATTTCTCTTTTCTTTGTTTCTTTCCTATGAAAGTATTTAGTGTTTTCTTTCGCAGGTCCGGTCCTCGGCACAGCTGGCAGAGTGGTAGCTGAGATCATCGGATGCTATTTCTTCTCATAAAGCAGCTTGTTAGTCTGAAACCTCACCCGCTATGTCATTAGGCCCGCTCTATCTGCGGCCCTCTTGTTAAATCGTTTGTCAGGCTTTGCTGGCGGAATCTGATTCCAGCAAAGAGCAGGGAAAGAAAACATAACAAGGCCGGCAAAGGCAAGCTCTCCGTCCCTGCGCCCAGGACGCCAAACCCCGACCCGAGGAAACAGAGAGCAGAGAAGAGTAATTAGGTGTTCCCATCGTCGGCCTGCCGTGAGCGAGATGAGCCGCTTCTTCGGGGTATGAGAGGGGGGTGTAATGGTATGTGACTCGCTGTATGATTGCAGAATGCTGTGTACTGGGTGAGGCAGGGCCAGCAGTCTATAGTCACGTCTAATTGATTCTTTCCTGAATTGTGTGCACTTATTATTATAATAATTTTTTTTTCTTTTTTGCAATGAAGATAAAGCGCCTGATCCTGACTTGTATTGGATTGCAGTGGTCGCTTTGGCATTTGCTATTCCGACGCTGATACAACTCAGTGCTAACGCTGGTTTAGCAATGACCGTTTTATTTCTAATGTGAATGTTATACCCCGTTCACATTACCTCAAATTAACTGTCTTTTTTTATGAAAAAGCCGACTGCAGTGATAAAGCAGCTTCTAAACTCAGTGTGAACGCTCCATTTACAAAAAGCCGGCTACTGAAAGCTGGTGTTCAGAGGCTGATTTTTAGAAGGGATTTTTCTCTCCTATCCGGCTTTTTCAGTCAGTGTGAACACTACATAGCTGGCTTTCCTCCCCCACTTCGTTTGTGCAGAGCTGATTGACTCACAGTCAGCTGTTTCCAGCACAACACTGCCTGTCTCACCCCCCTCCCCTCATGTAATCAAACAATCACAGCCAATCACAGCACATTATCTGAGAAATGATGTGTACTGGTAGCAAAAAGCAGGGTTCAATGTGAACAGTGCAGTGCTGGCTTTTTCAGTTAATCTGAATGGTCCTTTTTTCACAATTTCCCCGGCTCTACACCCTGGCTCTTAAGCCAGCTTTTTCAAGGCTGGTAATGTGAACAGGGTATTACTATATCAACATGGTACCCCATTCTAGTTCTGACATGGTTAGCGCTGGAAGGGAAGCTTAGGCTTAGGCTACAGGGAGCAGTAGTGGATGGTTAGGGTTATGCTACAGGGAGCAGTAGTGCATGGTTAGGGTTAGGTTAATGGGTGGGGGAGGGGATGGTTAGGGTTAAGCTGCAGGACACAGTGGGTTAGGATAGGTATAGGTTAAGTTGAAGGAGCAGGATAAGTACCAACAGGTGCCATTATCCCCTAACCCAAAACCCATCTCTTCTGTCATCCCAATGTTAACCCTCCATGTTCTGCAGCTTAACCCTAACCTTCCTCTTCTATTATCCTAACCCTAACCCTCCATGTCACACAGCCTAAACTTAACCCTTTGCTTCTATCAACGTAACCTTAACTTATCCCAGCCCACCTCAGCTCATGTTAGTAGCCACTGCCCGTGTCGGAAATTGGGAGTGGGTAGGGTCGAAATATGGTCATTCAGAATTGTATCGTTCTCAGATTTTTAATGTTATCCAGGGCCGGCCCACCCATAACGCAGGTTACGCAGCTGCGTATGGCACATCGCACAGGGGGGCGGCGGGATGACCGCTCGCCGGCCGCCCTCACGGTTTTTACTATTTTTTTTGCAGCAGGACGCGGCCGGCGGCGGCGGGAGAAGTTCGCGCCCACGTCCTGCTGCTGCCCCCTGCAAAAAAAAAACCCGTAAAAACCTGAGAGGGCGGCCGGCTAGCGTGATGACATCACGTGGGGGCGCGGTGCTAGGTCTGCTTAGGGCGCCCCCAGACCTAGCACCGGCCCTGATGTTATCGGACACTGATTCGGCTGAAATTAGTGCCACCCATCAACCGCTCAGACCAGCACATGAATCCCAACATCTACACTTTGCCAGTCCCGTAGCATCTCTTGATTGAGTGATATACATATGCAGGATGCTACGTCCTTAGTCACATCTGTTCAGCGCTTTTTCGCATATCTGACCAACTGCACCATCATTAGTAGTTACAGCTAGTAACCAGTATCCGGTAGATGCATAACACAGTGTATTCGAAAGTTACGATCGTTGTTCTTAAGTAAAAATAAAGATTGTGCTGGTGACGAGAGCCTTTCTACTGTAACGACCCGTGTTTAATTATAGCGACATTAATTACCCACCTTACACTGCTGCGGCATAGTGTCCAATGCTGTCACTTTATTACTACCGGTAATTTAGGATGAATTATGGGTCCAGAATTATCAAACGTATAGTTATTATTAATATGCTCAGATATTATGAGCGCTCACAGTATTGTACAGTCTACAGCAGACAAATACTAATGAAACGTGTGTCTGAATTGTAAATACATAAAGGAGGTTCCAGGGAGATATGAACCGATGCAATTTTTGGTTTTTACATCAAGTGCACAAAGGGTTATTTGGGGTGTTTTTAGTCTCCCCTGCATCAGCTAAAAGCACCGCTGCATCCAATTAAATGCTTGTGCATGAGAGAGAAGACCACTCCAAACACACACGAAGGGAGGTGCGATTACAGGGCCCTATCCTAAAATCTTTACGCGTGAGTTTGGGGTGGAAAATCTGGGTGCCGTCACGCAAAAAGTGCACACTATGATCAGGGTCGGCGCGCCCATTGGGCCAGCTTAGGCTTGGGCCTATGGCGGCCGGCCGGTAGGGCGTCAGATTTGTGAAAAATAAATTGTAACATATAATTAAAGGACGGGAGGGCAATGTTTCCTCCACTCTGCTGCCCTCCACCAATGGGTTAGAATCTTCGTGACGTCATCACGTCATTAGCTGGAAGGGGGCGCGGGGGTGGCAGGAGACCTAGCACCCTAGGGAAAATCACCCTGTTTGTCGGTGCCGATATGCCACGAGAACGGAGTATGCAAACACAAACATTCATTTTACCTCCCCTGCAATTCACCATGGTTTTACCCATGAGAGTGTAAGTCATGAGAGTGTAAGTCATGAGAGTGTAAATCTGAATCTGGCCCATACAGTGCACTTCATAATACTGCATAATACATTTCCTTTAACAGTGCAACCATAGGTCTGTAATATATTGTATATCTGTGGTTGTACATTATACCACTTAATAATACACATATATAGATAATCTCTATATATGATCTGACCCACTACACACACCACCCCACAATACATAAATTAGCATACACACACACCTTGCAATCCACCATAATACATATATACACAAAGTGTCCCCCATAATACATTTCCTTTATCACACACACACAGTGCACACTATAACTGACGGCGGACCTACTTACAATGCAAAGTGTGCTTGCCGATTATTTATCCAAATCTTTTCGGAAGGCATCAAAATTATCTAGTTGGGAGGCTCAACCTCCCAACTATCCCAATATATCGAGAAAAAGTGGCGGAGCTGTTGCAGAATGTGGGTGGGGCCAGCATGGGCGGAGCTGGGCATTGTTAAGGCTGCGCTAGGGCGGGGCTTATGCGTCTCTTCTCCTAGGAATGTTGGGCATTATGACGGCGTGCCACCTTTAAATCAGACAGACGTTATGTTCCAGGCGCCAGTTCAGTCTATTACTGTTCAACAAGTGCAATAAAAAAAGCTGCATATTACCTCAGAGAACAAGAGCACATTTATTACCTCTGCAGCGAGAGAAGAAAGGCCTAGTTTATCGAATGCTCTGTACACCACAAAACACTGATTAAACTGTCAGAGCAATGGGAGAATAAAATATTAGCGCGCAGGTATTGTAAGAGTAATATATTCCTAACCAGGAGTCGGCCACAATACGGCAGAAGAGGTTTTCTTGGCTCACAATTTATGCTTTGAATTCATGTAGTGTTTCCAAGTATCAATCTTGTCAGCGTGGCATAGAGATGTGTGCAGAGCTTCTTATTGTGAGAGTAAGGTCTCCCACATCCTATTAAATCTCCAAAACTTCATTAATCTGACACCCTGTAAGGCCGGCGATGGCCCCATAGTCAATGCTGGATTCTTTACTTTGAGTTATAAGGATAAACATATAGCATATCACACAGAGACAAAGGACTCGGTGCAAAAGTGAAAGGATGTAAATGTATTAAGGCTTTGGGTGTCTATGCTGCCTTGAGAGTGGAATCGGAATGTGGTTTGCTGTTTCCAGAAAGAAAACTATGAAGAGAGAAAGCGGCGTCCGATGAATAGGACTCGAGGAAGAAGAAGAAGACTCTCTGAAAGGTAATATTTTCCCCTAACCCTAACCTTCCTCTTCTATGCTCCATCCCCTCCCTGCAGCCTAATCCTAACCTCTCCACCTATGCACCATCGCCTCACCCAAACCTAACCCTAATCTTCTACACTGCATCCCCTCTACACTGCCTAACCCTAACCTTTCCCTTTCTACAATGTATCCCCTCCCTGCAGCCTAACCATGAACCTCCCCTTCTATGCTCCACCCCCCCGCAGCCTAACCCCAACCTTATCCTTTCTCCAATCTATCCCCTCCCACAGCCTAACCCTGAACCTCCCCTTCTATGCTCCATCCCCTGCCAAACTATAACCTTCCCCTTACTTTGATCCATCCCCTCCCTGCAGCCTAACCCTATCCCTTACCTTGTATGCTCCATGCTTTTCCCCAGCCTAACCCTATCCTTCCCCTTCTATGCTCCATTCCCTCCCCGCAGCCTAACCTTAACCCAGGTCCAATGGAAATAATTGGTGTAGGTGGTCTTAAGTTTCATGGAGATGTGTGGAAATATGATTGAGGTTCAACAAAAGTTGCAACTGGTTAAATCTATATTTATCACTCGGTCATAGTGCAATTCGAAAACAAGATAACATCTGAAGTGTAACGGAATGATTAAATCTATATCCAGAACAAAGCTCCGCTGGTAACAATTAGACATGATCTGGCAGCACACAGACCTTCATATAAAATAAAGTGACACCACTATATATGTAGAATTCTCTATCATCAGAAGACTTGATGAATCTGAATCTTGTATTTCAGTCGTGTATTCATACCCGTCCAGTTTTGTGTCGTCGTTTGCAACCATTTGCTTGTAATTAGTCTGTAACATTTGATAATGTAAAAAATATTGACGTTCTCAAGATGTGTCCCTAATGCAGTGCCCACCCACTGATATCCACATTGTGAATGTTTTTTTTCTTTACAGTATGGTAAGAATCCATCAACGCTTGACTAGCGGGTGGGGTTTTTATGGCCGGTGGGTGAGTACTTTAAAGACCTGTCTCAACTGGGTGAAGTCCAAATGGGGATATAACTTTGGCTGGCTAGCCGGTGGATTTATGGGTAGAAAGGGTTTATTATGTATGCACTAAGTAACTGAAGTCATTACTTCATTCTGCCAATGCATTAAATGCCTGAAAGCTGCCAATTCACAACATTCCAAAGAAGAGACTCAAAGTTATTTCGTGACCATTGGGGAGAGATATTAAAGAGGAAAAGTGGATTTTACCTGAATCTATGTCAAAGATAACAATGTTCAAAGTAACAGAGCAAAGTAACAAAGCTATAGATCGGGGACAAGCACTGGGTCTCATTATTCAGACATCAGTGATTTCTGTCACTTCCATAGAAGGGATCCTGAGAGCCACAGGTTTCCATCTGAATGGCAAGGAAATACCTGGAAGTATAGAGGTCTGGATGGGTACAGAGAGAGAGGGAATTCATGACATCATGTTAATGATCATGAATCTCACTGTGCCCTCAATTCAAAACACTGCAGTACCATACTATGCATCCAGAGCAAAACACTTACCCATTTACCTTCACCCTTTACTCTTGATATGTTTGTCCAATCTTCTGCCCCCTCATTATCTGTGTCCAGCCCTCTGTCTCCTCCATATGTGTGTCCAATCTTCTGCCCCCTCCATATGTGTGTCCAGTCTTCTGTCTCCTCCATATGTGTGTCCAGCCTTCTGTCTCCTCATTATGTGGGTCCAGCCTTCTGTCTCCTCATTATGTGGGTACAGCCTTCTGTCTCCTCATTATGTGGGTACAGCCTTCTGTCTCCTCCATATGTGTGTCCAGCCTTCTGTTTCTTCCATATGTGTGTCCAGCCTTCTGTCTCCTCCATATGTGTGTTTAGCCTTCTGTCTCTTCCATATGTGTGTCCAGACATCTGTCTGCTCCATATGTGTGTCCAGCCTTCTGTCTCCACCATATATGTGTACAGCCTTCTGTCTCCTCCATATGTGTGCCCAGCCCTCTGTCTCCTCCATATGTGTGTTCAGCCTTCTATCTCTTCCATATGTGTGTCCAGCCTTCTGTCTGCTCCATATGTGTGTCCTGCCTTCTGTTTCTTCCATATTTGTGTCCAGGCTTCTGTCTCCTCCATATGTGTGTCCAGGCTTCTGTCTCCTCCATATATGTTTCCAGCCCTCTGTTTCCTCCATATGTGTGTTCAGCCTTCTGTCTGCTCATTATGTGGGCCCAGCCTTCTGTCTCCTCCATATATGTGTACAGCCTTCTGTCTCCTCCATATTTGTGTCCAGTCTTCTGTCTCCTCCATATGTGTTTCCAGCCCTCTGTCTCCTCCATTTGAGTGTCCAGCCTTCTGTCTGCTCCATATGTGTGTCCAGCCTTCTGTCACCTTCATATGTGTGTCCAGCCTTCTGTCTCTTCCATATGTGTGTCCAGCCCTCTGTCTTCTCCATATGTGTGTCCAGCCTTCTGTCTCCTCCATATGTGTGTCCAGCCTTCTGTCTGCTCCATTTGTGTGTCCAGCCCTCTGTCTCCTCTATATGTGTGTCCAGCCCTCTGTCTCGTCCATATGTGTGTCCAGCCTTCTGTCTCCTCCATATTTGTATCCAGCCTCCTGTTTCTTCCATATGTGTGTCCAGCCTTCTGTCTCCTCCATTTGTGTGTCAAGCCCTCTGTCTGCTCCATATATGTGTCCAGCCTTCTGTCTCTTCCATATATGTGTCCAGCCCTCTGTCTCCTCCATATGTGTATCCAGCCTCCTGTTTCTTCCATATGTGTGTCCAGCCTTCTGTCTCCTCCATATGTGTGTCCAGGCTTCTGTCTGCTCCATAT
>JABWIB010007947.1:9548-23759 GCA_016617825.1 Platyplectrum ornatum | reverse complement strand
ACCCCACCTTTACTCTTTCCAGTCCCTACTCAACCCCACCTTTACTCTTCCCAGTCCCTGCTCAACCCCACCTTTACTCTTTCCAGTCCCTACTCAACCCCACCTTTACTCTTCCCAAGGGTAAAATAAATAAATAAAAATAAATAAATAAGAAAACAAATATAAAATGAATTTAAACTTGTTTTGTCCCCTTATTGGGACTGTCCCGCAATAACACTAGTGCAATGCTTGTTAAAGAGAGTTGTACTGATGAAGTCTTGCAACGCAATAACGTGCGTGTGGGGCCAGTTATGTTGTATGCCATAGACATATGTAGAGGTGCAATTGGAGGCCAAATCCTGCAGCCAGAATTTCTCAGGGGATATATTTATTAAGCGGTGAGATTGCAGTGAGATTGGAAAGTGAGGATGTTGCCCGTAGCAACCAATAAGAGTCAAGTTCATATTCTCCAGTATGTAAAATGAAACTTAGAGCTTGAATCTTATTTTGTTGCTATAGGCAACATACCCACTTTTCAACTTCCCTGGAATCTCCCCGCTTAGTAAATTTAAGCCTCAATGTTTATATTGCATGTTGTTAGCTTTTTGCAGAGAGTTGCCCAATCAGAATGCATTACGCCGTATCTGTGGCCAAACTCCTTGCCAGATTTAATTAAAACAGGTCAGGGTGGAAATTTACTAAACTGTAAGATGACGAGGGATCTATTCTTGATGCTTCTCGCTGCGTCTTTCTGGGAGTTTGTAAATTTACTAAGGATTGCGTCTGATTGATGATTATTTTTACAGTGTGGCCACCTCGCCGCCACGGTAAATGCAAATCACTGCGAGATGCTCAGTACTCGCCAGAGAATGTCAGCTAGAATCTGATTTCCACTTTTCCTTTCCTGCAGATTAATAAATATAGATCCAGGCAGTTATTAGTATTTACTAACTAATACTGGAATCAAGGTTAAAAAGATTTCTGAGTGGAATTTCTTATATTATTATATAATTATATCATTACTAATTATTATTATTGAAATTATAATTGTTTTTGTGCTTGTTTCATAATAGCTACCCCTCCAGCAACAATCGGTGCTTGCACATTGAGTACAACAATGGAACCCACAACGACCCCCGGTAAGCTATATGTATTCATCTTCCAGTCTTTTATGGACTGTGCCTATGGGTGTTCATTACTGATCCTGGAAGAGATGGGGGCAAGTTGAGGTAGATAACAGCAAGGAGGGGGTCCCTTCTCGTGAGAGCTTAAATGCTAAGGAAGGGGTGGACACTACAGAAGGCATTGGGAAGAGGGGGAGAGGGAAGAGAGATTAGATAGAAGAGGGGTAGGCCAATCTGATGAAGTGAGTTTTGGGTGAGAGTTTAAAGAGTTGGAGGGTGTTAGGTAGCCTAATAGGTTGGGGTAAGCTGTTCAAGTGGAGGGCGCAGCTCGAGTGCAGTCCTGGATATGTTCATGAGAGGTGGTGATAGGTTGGTAAGTGAGACAGCGGTCATTAGCAGAGTGGAGGGGGAAATGGTGTGTGGATGGAGATGAGGGAGGAGAGGTAGGGAGCGGAGGGAACGGGAGGGAGTGTGGATGGAGATGAATGAGGAGAGGTAGGGAGTGGAGGGCACAGGAGGGAGTGTGGATGGAGATGATGGAGGAGAGGTAGGGAGTGGAGGGGATGTGGGATTAGTCCATGTTGAGTTTCAGGAAGCATAAGGACATCCAGGCGGAGATGGCAGAGAGGCAGTTGGAAACTTTGGAAAAGAGAGGAGGGCAGAGGTTGGTGGAGGAAAGAAGATTTGTGTATCATATGTGTAGAGGTGGCATTGAAAGCCATAGGAGCTAATGAGAGTGCCGAGGGAGGTGGTGTAGGTTATATTAGAATATAGTTTTCTCTTCCCATCAGGTATATGAAACATGTAAGACCCCTTTATAGGTCGGATGTGACTTGAGGAACGCTACCTCCAATAGGTGGCGCTGGAGATATATCTCTCTTCCCTAGAGCATATTTGAATATTTAAATTTTGATGGAGCAAGCACAGCCTATAAGACTCCATATAGCATAATGGTGCTCTCTGTCCCCCTAGAGCTACTTTGAAGGCCTATCACCTAGCCAGCCAGGTCCCTTCTCTGCACTGATGAGGGGCAAACACCCCCAAAACAGCTGTCTGTAGATGGTTACCTCTTCTAAGGCAGTGGTTTCTGGCTTGGCTTCTATTCCCAGTCAAGTTTTGAAGGCGCTTTAAGGGTTGGATGTTACTTGAGGAACACTACCTCCAATAGGTGGTGCTAGAGATATAGTTTAATTCTCTAATGCATATTTGCATAATGAAACAAAAAAACAGCAAAATAAATGATAGGTTTATTATTACAGTATTCAATCCATCTGAAAATAGAGAAATAATAGTTTTTAAAAGACAGCTGTACTATTTAAAATTGAATGGAATTCTCTTTCCCGCTGGAGATGGTGCACAGGACAGACAATAAGATGAGAGTCACAAGTAAAGTAAAAGCCCTGGATTGGTGGAAGTCTCTGCTAAAAAGCTGCAACTAGACTCTTCAAGGAGGGAGACTGAAGTGAAGTAAAAAAAAAAAATACAGTATGTAAAACTATATATAATAAAGACTGAGAAAAAAAAGAGATTAGTAAAGATCCAGACATCTCATGGATTAAACTACTTTCTAATATAACTTATGATGATAAGGTGATTAATGTACTATACAACTGCAGCAGTCACTGTGATTATTTATTGATATATTTGTTGATATGTAACCAAGAATCCAAATCCGCATTCCTGAGATATTGCGATATCTTTGACGCTTCCTTGCCCCCTTATAGATAACTGAAGTGTGAATTTTTGTGATAAAATTTATAAGACCGTATTTGTTTTTTTGTTTTTTTTGCACAAACCTAGAATCAGCCTTTAATACGCTGAACACATTTTTGGATTCTATACTTCAGGTAAGTCCATGCCATTGCCCAAATCTCTGCAAAATACATATATATATATATATATATATATATATATATATATATATATATTATTATTATTATTATTATTATTATTATTATGAAAAATAATGAATAGATAATAAATAACATATAGAACTAGAGTTTATGTAACACATTTGAACCAATCCAGAGTCCCACAATTTGCATCTGTGGTTGTATAATGAGATTTACCAGAAACTCTGGAAGTCATTCGGGTCAACATTTACTACACTGCGGGATTGGAAAAGTAGGGATATTGCCCTTAGCAACCAATCAGATTCAAACTCACATTTTCCAGTATATAAAAAAGCTTGAATCTGATTGGTTGCTATGGGTAACATTCCCACTTTTCCAATCCCACAGTTTAATAAATTTAGGGTGTGGAGCTCACTTTCGCTCACCATTCCTGTTACAAGAATAAAAGAATAAAAGTTCACAAGATGCCACTCAAACCAATATTGTGGAGCAAATCTTACACACTCTTTATCTACAATGTTCAGGAAAATAGATGTATTTTAGAGGACATGAATTGGCATTTTCAAAACATTAAGATAAGGGCATAAATTCACTAATCGGGGACTTTGCAGGGGAATTGAAAAGTGGGGATATTGCCCAAAGCAACTAATCAAATTCGAGCCCTCAGTTTGATTTTACATACTGGAGAATGTGAACTCGAATCTGATTGGTTGCTATGGGCAACTTCCCCACTTTTCAATTCCCCTGCAAACTCCCCGCTTAGTTAATTCAGGCCAAGATCTTTGTATTTTTCATATCAAAATGTGTACTAAGGAGACACCACATTAAATGATGTACTTAGACGTGACCTGCCATTATGCCATTACTATCTGTATGTTTCTATCCCTGTAACTCTGTATCCACAGAACATTGGGAGTTCCAGTGCGGTCATAGATGACCTATACAATTTCACCATGGACACTGGGGCAAATGCTGGATTCACAAGTGATGAAATGAAGATTTTGTTGTTCATTCTTGGAAATGTCACGGAAAAATATTTGCAGTTAAATCTCCATTTTACTGCAAGTGAAGTCATTGTGAGTATTATAAAGACGTTTATCTTCTGTTACTAGAAAATGCTCAGCTTACTCTCTGTATTTAGTTAATGTTCTCACGGCACCAAAACGTTCAAGTTCCTTGTTCTTCAGAGCTTCCAAAAATTGTAAAAATATTCCATGTCAAATGGCAATGTAATGACCATCAGATAAGAATAATAGTCCAGATCTATTTCTCATTACTCATTACACGTATTTGATAAGCAGGGGCGTAGTTAAAGGTTCACTGGCCCAGGTGCAATAGGTCAGTTTGGGCCCCCCGTAGGCTGTAGGCAGCCATGGACGTGGCAGCCATGGTAAACGGTTTTTAATCCAATATTAATCCAATATGTCCAATATCTTCCAGGACATACAATAAGTTTTACATTTCTTGCACAGAGAAGTCCCCAGACGTACAGAGGTCACGATAGATAGACAGAGAGAAGGAACTAATACAAAGTAAACTGACTAAGAGGGAACACCCATCTGTGATCTCAGACCAGTCCCTTTGTTGAAAGTGTTATTTCTCTTAAATCTGGATGAGCCAAAATCAGTGGTTGAAGTGGGAGTTTAAAAGTGGGAGTATGGGGCTTGGACATGGGTCATGGCCTATGCTACTACCTCACACCCCCCACATTATATAGCTTACACCAGGGCACGAAGTGGGCCAGTATATGCCCTGCTCCTCCAGAGGGGGGACTTTCAGTGCAAAAATCATGGATAAGGAGGGAGCAGGTCTTATAGCCTCCCAGTACCATCACAACACACACATACGCTAAACTCCTAGTCAGATTACTCTTCCCACTTTACATATTATATACAAATACAATACATACAATGCCAACTGCAATAGTGAACTCCAAACCATACAAACATCCCCCTGGTATTACATTTAATGAACTAACAATTGATTCATAAACCAGTAATAGCAATCTATAAAATCTTAGTGTAATATACAACATACCATTTAAGTTGCAAGAAATTCTTTTTTACATTTTCAAGGTCCCCTTGCAGTCGACAAAATTATTAATATGACTTATATTAAAGCTTAACAGGCCTCCCCTATAGTTTAATATAGGGAATATCGGGCATATCAAATGCTACTATGATCGTGGGGTAAAATATGCCCCATGTTAGGCTATAGGGAGGTCTGTTAAACTCTAACATGAGGGCATGGGCTGTCTATTTATTTATTTATTTATTTATTAACAGGTTTTTATATCATATTATGTAGAGTTTTACAATTTGGTAACAGACAGAATTGTTGAGGGGAATGGGGGCTATTATAAAAATGGCCACTGACCATCATAAAAGAGATCCATATAGTCCCATAACACCCCCTCTTTCCCTATTTATATCCCCACATCCTCCCTGATTTATTTCAACTACCACGCTATGCCCTCTCCTTCTCACCAACCCCACATATGCGTCCCTATTTCTTCACTTACCTTATTTTCCTCCTCTGTTCCTGCAACACAGTGTCTAGTAGACTCTGAAGGGACTGTGGTGTAATTCAGTGCCTGCAGATATGCTTGAGGTGCAGACAGGCACCTTTGAAAGAGACAGGAGCATCTAAAGAACATGTGTGTGTGGCAGCGCCGTGTGGCTGGTGCCATCAACCAGGATATGCCTGCTCCACTACTGGCCCCTGCACCCTCTCCAGATCTCTACTACAACTTCTCCCTAATAAGGGCTTAGATTACCAAATGTATAATAAAGCTTCTTTGTAAAGTCCTTTTTCTAGACAAAAGCATCTTTATATTAACAAATAACATAAAAGTCTTTGTTTTTTCCTTTGTAGAAAATTCTCTCTATCATGGACATGATAATGACTAGCGACACCTCGGACACTTTGCCTGGTTCCAATGACAATCTAGGATCCCAACTACTTAAAATCTTTGAGACTCTTTTTGCAGCACCTGGAACAACAAACAGTAGTTATAATGCATATTATGGAAACCTAGAATTACATTGCTATGCGTTCCCTTTAACTGATTTCCCGATACAAACCTGGGTGGACATTAATCCCAAAACCCGACTCTCTCTACCTTCGAATTTATTTAATAATTCTAATTCCATAAATACCAGACTCTTACAGCCCTCAAATACTACTAATACTACAAATACTACAAATACTAATAATAATGGGTCTTTCAATGGCAGTAAAAATACTACTGTGATTTACATCAATTTTTTTACGCTAATTTTCATTCCGAAGGAAAAAACCTTTAGCGCCGAAATTAATAATAATGGAAAGGAATCAAATGCCACAGAGTTTGCTAGTTACATACAGACAAATGTCCTTCTTATAAATAATAAAGTTGTTAACATTCCCAATATAAATATGAAGTTCCCATGCCTTAACAAAACATGTAATAACAATCGTAAGTGTGTCTATTGGGATTTCAAATCACTTATATGGTCGACAAAGGGTTGTGTTACAACAATTAATAATGGGACTACAAACTGTACCTGTACTCATCTGACCTCCTTCTCAGTCTTAATGTCAGATTCCGTACCAGAAGATAACACTAATGCTGCCGTTCTGGATTATATCACAAACATTGGACTTTCCATCTCTATAGGGTCTCTAGTGGTCGCTATCATAATACAAGCCATTCTCCTCAATCTAGTCTCTAACGTTATTGCTTATTATAGACACGTGACCATCGTCCACATATCAGTCTTCTTGTTAATGAGTAATATCTCATTTCTATCATCCAATTTTATTGTTCCTAATCATCAAGAGACGCTCTGTGTGGCTTTGACCTTCATCACTCATATTTCCTTGATGGCGTTCTTCTGCTGGACTTTGGTGCAGGGGTTATATCTGGTATGTCGATTAGTGTTTGTTTTTCACCATGTTACTAAGAGAGAATTCCTGGCCCTCTGCATCACGCTGGGATATATCTGTCCTCTGGCTATTTCCCTGAGCACTTACATCATGTATTCTCCAGATGGCTACAGAAAAGACAATGCTTGTTGGCTGGATGGAAGCTCTGGGGCCTCTCGACTTTTTATTATCCCAGTTATAGTGATTATGGGAGTAAATGTCCTTATCCTGCTCGTTGTGATCAGTAAAGTTGTCAGACCGTCGATCTCCGAGGGAAGCAGTGAGGACCAAGAGGTTCTTAAGAAACTTATGAAGGCTATCCTCTTCTGCACCCCACAATTTGGATTGACTTGGGCTGTGGGAATCCCAATGTATGCTTTCCCAAATGCAATATTTTTACAATACTTGTTTGCGATTCTCAACCCTCTCCAGGTAAGGATTTTTTCTCATCTTTAATATACAGTTGCCTATTTTATTGCATTCTAAGTGGACATGCTAGAAGATTATTTTTGTTTAGTTCTGAGAACTTTATGAGTTGCTTGATGATATCATGCAAGCTTCCACATAGCTAAAACATTTTTTTAATTATACATGAAATAAATATAATTTTTGAGCATTAAGAAAACACTATTTCCTTACATTGCACAAAAGTTAGCAGGCCTTCATTGGTCATGCGTAGCTATAGCTACCCAAGGCCTTGTTCTGTTCAAGAGTGTGTAGCTATATGTTTCCTATTTGTATCAGGTTTAAGTTTTTTCATTCCCATCATCAATTCATTTGTTTTGTGAGGTTGGACTTATGACTAGTCCAAAACAATCTGCCATTTCATTTTTAGATTTGTTATATAATTGTTATTCCATTGATCCAATGCCAAAGGTAAGTTCTGATGACCCTAAGTCCTTCACTTTTACAAAGATGGTAATGTTGGTACTAAGATTACCACAACAACGTGCCTACCACCATTTTGACATATATTTTGAATATAGTTGGGGGCCGATTCAATCTTCAGGTTGCAACGTAAGGTAGAAAGAGTTACCGTACTAAACGCGAAAAAATTGCACAACCGGCTTTGGTGTCTTAAACGTGGGTTGAATCGGCTCCTAATAGTCTATGTACTGAAGCATATACAAGATGAAAATAAATAAATAGCTTAAATATATAACTAGAAAATCTTTATAGTGAATTACAACTGGAAGAGATTTCATATCAGGGTATTAGCACTTGTCTCACCTGTAACTCACTGAGGAGACATTGAAAACATGAACCATTGGTGGAGAACGAGGAACATAATTTGCCTCCTCTTCTTTAAATGAACATTAGCCAGTGTACAGTAGAAAATATATTTTGAATGTAGCCAGCTTTAAGTCATCTCGCATCTCTAATTGCAAAGATAAAATGTGTCTTTCTTGCTATTCACAGTAGTTTTGCCCATGTTTTAATTACATGTGTTTCCTTTTTATTTATTTTGGTTATAACATTTGCTTCTACTTATTCAACAGGGCTTCTTCATATTCCTGTGTGCATGTCTCTTGGATGCCAAGGTTAGTTTTTCCGCATAATCACATATTAGATTAGATCCTGACCTCTGCTACCTTTGTTTTTGGAGCCCCGATCATAGCAGCGGTGGAGTTGTGAGTTCATAATGCTAGGATCACACATCAGGTTTAACCCAGCCCTTACTATACGATTATCTGCAACCTATCTCTATCCTTCTCCTTTTGCTATCTATATCCCTGCCCACAGCCTAAACCTAACCCTCCCCTTCTACAATCCATCCTCTCTCCACATATTAAATAAGCTTTGTCGGGTGATTCATTGGTTAGAGATGAATAGTGTCGGAAGAGGAAATGGAGGAAAACAGTTGAAAGGGGAATAGAGGATAATGAGGGCAGAATATAAATTCAGAAGAATATGAGAAGAAAGGGAATAGGAAAATAGGAGAGGTAAATGGAACAGAGGAGAATATGGGGAAGGAAGAATAGAGGAGAATAGGAGAGAAAAGGTGAATAGGTGGGTTATGGAAAATAGAGGAGAAAAGAGGAAAATAGGAAAGGTAATAGGATTAAAGGAGAATAAGGGGGAAAAATGAATAGAGGAGAATATGAGAGGAGCGGGACGAAAGGTAAATAGGCGGGAAGAGGAGAATAGATAAGAATAGGAGCAGAACGGGAGTAAAGGTGAATAGGCGGGGAAAGGAGAATAGCAGAGAAAAATAGGAGAGTATAAGGAAATAGAGGACAATAGGAAAGAAAAGTAGAATCAGAGGAAAATATAGTAAAGGAAACAGAAATACAGGACAATAGAAGCAAAAAGAGGAACAGAAGAGAATAGGAAAGTCCAAGCGAGAAGAAATGAGAAAAGACAACAATAGGAAAGGGAATTGGAATACAGGAAAATATATGAAGAGGAAAAATACATGCATTTAGGAGAGGAAAGGACAATGAAGGAGATTAAGAGGTAAATGGAAACAAAGGAGAGAAGGAAAGCAAATGAAACTATGGAAAATATGGGAGGAAATGAGAATAGAGGAATATAGGAAAGGAAATCTGAATACAGAAGATTATGAGAGAAAAGGGAAATAGAGGAAATTAAGAGGGAAAATTAGAATAGAGGAGATTAGGAGAATATGAGAAGAAAAGAGAACAGAGAAGAACATGAGCAAAAGGGGAATCCAGGGAATTAGGAAAGAAAAGGAGAAGAGATCAGTATAGGAAAGGAGAATGGTATGGAATAGGAGAGGAATGGGGAAACAGAGAAGAATATTGGGGGAAATGGAAAGAAAATAGGAAAGAAAAGGAAAACAGAGGGAAAAGACAGCAAAGGAGAATAGGGGAGAAAAGGAATGGTGGAAAATATGAGAGTAAAGCAGAATGGTGAAGAATAGTAAAGGAACGGGTTATGAAGAAAAACATGAGAGAAAAGGGGTATAAAAAAGAATATGAAAGCAAAGGGCACTATGTATGCCAGGAGATATACCCACCATGGTAGACCATGTTTTTATAAGAATGTTACAATATAAAGGCATCAGGATTTTACAATATAAAGGCATCCTTTTTTAATATTACAATCTGCTCTGTGTTTCAGGCAATGGAAGGTATGAAGAAATGTTTCATGAAGAGTTCAGGTGCCAGCAGCTCGGTGAGAAATATGATAAAAGTTACACGTTTCCATCCGTTAAATCCATCAATCGGAATAAGCTGGTGGTGTAAAGCTTAATAATTATCAGTAGATTAAATAAAACAGCAGCATCTGATTTAGTTCATTAATGACCAATCTGCTGTATGTCATAGGACAATACACTGATTGATTATTGTCCCCCTGCAGGGGCATAAGAACAAATATTTCCATGTGGAGGGGGAAAGTGCATTTAGCATTAAATGTCCTGCAGTCTTTGGCCTTTTGCATATATAGAGTTATAATCTTATAATGGCAATCAGTTTACTGTTAGTTAAATAAATACAATTCAGTCATTTTAAATTGAAAGTTTTAAATTAATTCTTGGCCGCTGAGTAAGAGTAAGCATACTTAAGCATACATAAGGGTGTTAATTGATCTGTGAGGTGTTTTGGAGGGCAGGGGGCATTACATTTAAGGCAATCATTGTCTACCCTACTACAACAGTTGACAAGTTCAAATAAAGCTATTAGCCATTCATACCTATTATCGCTTCATGGGGGAAAACATAGTTTATGGGCCCCCCCCCCCCAAAAAAAAAAATAATAATATGGGGGGGGGGCCCTGATTTCTGCACCCCTGTCCCTCTGGACGATATTCAGGAATTCCAAAATATCAGATTATTGTCCAGGAACTTTTATGGGATGATAATCTGAGTTTTCAGAGTCTACTCAAAGGATCGTTCCATAACTACTAAGTTTTGAAACTTCATTGACAATGAAGAGATACTGTATATAAACTCAATATACTCAGACTTCCTTCTGGAAACTTATTTAGCTATTCTAAAGCTGCCTTGTGTTGTGTTGTGTTTGACTTTAAACCTTGTCTGTCATTCGCATCTGTTACATCACATAGAGCACATGAGGATCATCTGTTATAAATAAATCGTGAATTGTCAACATTTGAAATCCTATTGAAAATCGAATATTGTAATCATATATATCTTTCTTATTTCTAAAGGGAAAAACGACAGATACCACTGCTTGAGTCCAGGTATGTAAAACACATAAAGAGGTGTTAAATGAATTAAAAAGGTTCACAGGTTCAACAACATGGAAACAATGCTTAAAGTGGGTAGATTAATGATGATGATGATGATTATGATGATGTAGAATGATAAATACCGTATATACTCGAGTATAAGCCGACCCGAATATAAGCTGAGGTGCCTAATTTCACCTAAAAAAACTGGGATAACTTATTAATATCATACAGGACAATGACTCGAGTATAAGCCGAGGGGGGCACTTTTAGCTCAAAAAAATGTGCTGAAAAACTAGGCTTATACTCGAGTATATACAGTAGTTTAATAGTTTAATGAATTATTTGACATGCTTTATATAGTCACATCATATTATGTATTATTTAGCATTTTAACAATCTCTAATTAATTATGAAAGTTTAGAATAAAGAAGGGGTAAATGACTCACTAATACTATTAATACATTTACTTACTGCTGTCACTTTTGGGAAAGATAGTAATCATTTTTCAAAACTCACTAATTACAAATAATGACATAGCAACTTAGTATTTTTCCAAAATGTTACTTTTGGATATTGGTCATTTATCAGATTCCTTTTACAAAACAAATCTATAAGATCATGAGTCTATCAGATATTAGTTCTGTCTGACTGGCTTCCCAAGATGTAAAACAAAGATGGCAATGCACAATGATATAATGAATTACTGACCTCTCTTCTGATATGCAGCACGTTTCTGTTTCTGTATAGTATTGAGGAAATGAACTCACAGAACTTTATTTTCAGTAGGGCCCCTCATGGAAAACTAAGGCCAGATTTCAGAAGATCGTGACCATGGCGGGGCTTGGTCACAGACATGAGTTTTCAGAAATAGAAGTAGCAAGACGAACAGCCTTGGAAACCCAGCTGAAATGATAGTATCACACTATTTATATTTGGGAGATTAATAGTCGACTATCTGAGTGTCCATGGCCAATGAAGGACTGTAACCCTATTATATATAAGAGGGACAATATTAAGTTTCGGACTATAAATGTGAAATTACTCGTTTATATTCCTCCCCAACTACATTACAGTGCAAAAACTTCATTCATTCCTTATTAACAATTATTTCCTATTTTCATTCTTTATTTAATAAAAGAGCCTAGTTCCTCTCTGTTGTGTACCTGTGCTGAAGTTTTTTGGACCCCTCCTGAAATTCATAATAGTTTTGCCCATGTGTAATTTCCCTCTTATTGCCTTTAAGAAACAAGAGCCCTCTTGTTGGAATTAGGGGAGTTCCCAACATTAGAGAACAACAGAGATTTGATGAGATTGATGTGTGTCCATTTCATGGTGGTGATGAAAGAGGGGGCTCCTTTCCCAAAGACTTGTCATGGTCATGTCTATGTTACTAGCTGCTTAAAACCATAACTGAAGCTCTAGGCTTGATCAAATTCTACTGCTTGGACCAAGGATTGGCATAATCATGCGGGTCCCCTAACTATAATTCCAACTAGCCTCTGTCCAGCTGGCAATATTCCCAAAAAATTTGGGATATTAGGGAATCAAATGCTTACAAAAGCTTAAATAGAGTGCGGCCCAAATCTATCCTGATAAACAGTTCTGGTTCCAAAGAACAACCAACTCCAATACCTGTAGCATTTGGGTTCTTCAACAACTCGTGGCCAATGAATTGCAGGGTAATTGCTGAGTGGCCAGGTCATGATGGCACTCTGAGAAAGACCAATGCCACCATGCCTTGATGCCTGTATCTGTAAATTAAAATTATCAGAGACAGTTTAATGGCTTTAGCTAAATGGGGGATTACCACTACTATGCCTTCATCACAACCAGGCCAACTGTAACATATGGGTTAAATAAATCCATTCATCCCCCCTCCTACCCATTCCTACAGGTACATTTTCAAATTACTTTGATGGCTTTGATGAACTATGCATGCTTACAAGTTACTAGCCTTTCTATGTTAATAAAATTATTGTCACTTTATTTCATAGATTTGTATTAAGTGCAACTGTACATATTTATCTATAAGCAATACATATATTTATATTTATATATAGTCGCTTATTCTTATACGGAAAAAGTGTGTACACTGCTTTTTGTCTTTAAGTATCATCCTCATT
Source organism: Platyplectrum ornatum (assembly GCA_016617825.1). Classification (NCBI taxonomy): domain Eukaryota; kingdom Metazoa; phylum Chordata; class Amphibia; order Anura; family Limnodynastidae; genus Platyplectrum; species Platyplectrum ornatum. The sequence continues at coordinate 10,616 of JABWIB010007947.1, read as the reverse complement.
TCTTGTGAAATGAGTATAGATACAGAATATTTAATACATTGTTTAACACATATATACTTGACTGGGAACTTGCCCGGGAGTGAAGCTCCACCACCAGATGTCTTGTTTATTTATTTCTTTTTTTGCCATGTTATAGATTTTGTGTTTTTTGAACATGATTTTTATAGTCTGTTACAGATAAATGATATTATGGTATTCTCTGTTACAACAAATGTTATGTTGACATAATCGATAATGTTTGTATATATTGTATAAGAGAACCTATATTATAATATATGATTGTTCATTGAAATCTTTATCTCTCCTTGGTATGTTAGAATCCTTTTGTATGTTTATCTAATTGTAAATATTTCATAATATATCATATCTATATCATTTTGCTGCCATCATTTTTGGACAATGAAGTGAAAATTCTGTTATATAATCGGTGTCCACGTAAAAATGACACTTGAGGTAATTTCTGCTCTTGAATATTATAGAATAACAAACCATACAAACCTTTATATGGAACTTTATGTAGACGTTAAGGTAATATACATGACTCGCATAAGGCCTAAATTCCATACAACTTGCATCATGTACTCTATACACTGTGGGCTGGATTAGGATTCATATACTTCAGGTGCCTCAAGTTACTTGAGTAAATTACCTAAACTATAAAATTTAATGTTCAATGTTACACGCAGATTTCCAAATGTACGGAGATTGGTCTTGCTAGGTGATACTATGATTTAGAATTCGATCGGGGGCGAGAATTATCGTATTTACGAAGATTCGAATTTGGCTGGTCGAATAAAATCGAACGCGATGTGGTCCGATTTCTGGGCGCGAATTCGCCCTGAATTCGCGTCGAATTATGCCTTTGGGCCCTCGATTTTCTGAAATCGCGCTTCGAATTTAGGCTGACGTCACTATTTTACACTTGTCAAATCGAAGTTTCATGAATGACTGTTCGCGGCAGCCTGTGCCATTCTTTACACAGGCAGTAACAACACTTTACTGTACGCACATTTGATTTCCATATTTTTTAGGATCACGACCAATACCTGTATGTATATTTTTGAACAT
>JABWIB010007945.1:15977-29948 GCA_016617825.1 Platyplectrum ornatum | reverse complement strand
CGTTGATCATTGATCACTGTTAATTGCTCATTGCAAATTGATCGCTGTTACTTGAAGTGCTCTGTATGACCTTTCCTGACTAGCCAGGGACATATCTGTATGTATGGATGTTGGTTATGGGAAACCGTTTTACCTGTATGCTAACCTTATGTATGATACTGTGTTCTGTTGTGTACATTGCTTCAATAATAAAAAATAAAGTTTAAAAAAAAAAAATATAAATGCATCCTAGGATCCAGCTCTATAATATTATACATACACAGCTTTCCTATTAACTTATTCTTCCCTAATGATCCTGAAGCAAAACATTTAGACAGATGTGAAAGCTTTGGACCACACTTCCCAGAGAGCCATTTATTTTGTAATCTACTAATTCTGCAAAAATCAAGTATGGATGGGTGAGACATATAAATGACAATAAAGTGACTATACTTCAAACCCAACCCAACCTTGTCACTGTCATAGCACTAAATCTTAAAGGGAGACAAATATTAAATGGATGTTGAGCTTTCACCAAAACATTTCCCAGTGAACCCTTTGGGGGGAAGGATGGCAAAATATTCTCACCTAGGTTTAGCATTTCTCTTTTTGACATTAACTAAAAATTTCCGACGCACTCGTATTGGCGTCTTACAGTTATCCTATTGGAAGAAGTGCCCACATCAGAAAGATCATCTTTCCAATCAACAGATAATTGACCCTCACAGCAGAAATCTGATAGATGTGAACTCAACTTTGTGACTACACAGATTTCTGCTGTGTGGGTCATTTATCTGTTGATTGGAAAGATGATCTTTCTGATGTGTACCCAGCATAACCCTAATTTTTGGCTCCTAAATTGGTCTTCTGTCTCCAGGTTAAAGAATTCTTTTATCAGTCGCCCAATTTATAAAGCAAAAGCCATGTTTCCCATGATTCCCCCACCCCACTACTAAAGACTGGTATTCTTGCCTAGACTACTTCATGACTATGAAGAATATTTACTCTTTAGGTGAATTCGAGTATAATAGATTCCAAGATACTTGCTTTCCCCTTAAAACTACTGGACACTATAGGAATCTGCTCAGATAACTGCATGTTCCTCCCCTTGACTTTAGGAAATTGGGACCATGCAAAGACGGCACCTTATGCACCTTGAGGACAGTAACCGCCTTTCACTGATGACTTGTACTGTAGGCACTAAAAAAAATTCACCTGTTGCATTCTTGGATCAGCGGACAATACTTATTATGTTGTAGATAGTGATAATAGGATTTCCTTGCTTTAATGTTTTTCTTGTTTTGGTTTCTGACTCCCTGTACCGCCCCTCCTTCCCTTTTCTCAATCCCAGTTGCTTATTTTGGTTATTCCCTTCTAAACTCTTTTGATATTCACTTATGAGCTCCTTGAACTATAGAGGACTGTACTGTCAAAGTTATTGTTGGCTACTGTGTTACTTTCAGGTTGATGGAAATGTTGTTTGATGTCCCTTATGTTGTTATTGCGGTATAACATTATATACAACACCCAAATGATACTGCGCAAACAGCAACCAATAGTAACCCAGGGCAAGCACACAACGAAATATGCAAGAAACTAACAGGGGAAACTACATAGTAAGCGTTAGGATAAGAATAAATATAAGCAAAGATGATAGAATATACAGCGAGTATCACCCCACTATAAATATACAAAATGTTCAATTTCACCAATACATCTAAAGAAATGTCCAAGTCTTTCTCTGTAAGTTATAAATCAAACATCAATTCCATCAGAAATCCATGTTTCTTCTCCTCATATGCTTAAGATACCCAAAATATATATATATATATATATATATATATACATACACACACACGCACACACACACAGCTAATGACAAATACATGCTTTTGATATCTTACTCACATTTAGTTTCTCTTGTTCAATTGCCTGGAAATGAATCTGCCCTTGTAAGTAATTTTCTTCATTAGAGCATAAAAACATCCTACATTAATTATATTACATTTGTTTTTTTCAGTATTGGATAACAGTGACATGTATATATGCATAGTGGGGGTGATACTCGCTGTATATTCTTCTGTATATCATCTTTACTTATATTTATTCTTCTTCTAGCGTTTCCTATGTAGTTCCCCTAATTAGTTTCTTGCTGTACAACATTGTCTGTTGTCTATAAAAATGGTTTAAACAAAAAAAACATATCATTGTCATACATTACAACATACATGGATACATTAGACTAATAAAGTAAATATTATAGTGCTAAATTGCAAATATTATCATCTGAACCAATGACAGGTCACAGAGAGGGATAACATTTGTTTATAAACCTGAAACCATTGGAAAGAGTATACAGTACTGTAAATGATAAAAGATATAGCAAGCTACATAGCATTAGTATGGGGCCCTTACATGGTACAATCAATGTATATATAACACTCACATGCTCATATGAAATGTTGTAAAAAATAGCCTCATGCTCTCTGATGACCTGGATGAGCAACTTCTGCAATTTAGTCACAGAAGAGGTCACCCCCGACCACAAATCCCTTGCCCTCTAGTACTGCAGGGATGGTAAGCATCACACTGCTGGGCACTTATCTCCCTGCAGTTTCAGTGGGCGGTATGGGACAAAAGAGGGTGATGGGGTTAAACTGGTGGTTGCTTTTTCTATGTCAATAGAGTAGTAGATCCCAATTTTTACTGCAATCTTATAATGTAAGCATGGACCAATTTGATTGAACACATTCAAAACATTCCATAAATCTGATCTGTTCAGGAATTCTAAGGATTTGGAAAGACTGCTCTAATAATATCATTGTGTAATTGCAATGTGATTGCTCTAATAATCTCATAGTGTATATGCAATGTGATATCACTGCCATCTGCAGACTTATGTTGGTCTACAGGCAGTCACTTTATAAGCTGTAGCAAACATAGAAAAAAAAGAAAAGAAAACAATATAGTGTAATACTGTTAAACAATAAATTGAGATTTTCACACAAGGAGCAGCAATATAGCACCAGTGTTATGAAGAAATGAGTGCTAAGGAAACAATGGCATTTTCAGCACCACATGAACAACGGCTAGCAAACAGGCTCACCAGAAAGTAGCTTTCTTTTAAGCGTCTCAAATTAGATATGGATGGTTTTCTCCACTGTTGTTTTAGACCACGTGGTCTTTAAATTAGTCAATGCTACAACAGATAGCCAGCGTATAGAGAGGCTATCTGTTAGAGCACCGACTGCCATAAAGAACTTACCACCTCCACCCATAGTGGTGCCTGGGGGGTGTCTTACTCCCACAGCATTTCTTTGCAGAATGTAAGTTATATAAGTACCATGTCTGTGTAAATTGCTCCAGGCATTCCACAGTAATACTACTGGAACATATACATATGACCAAAGAGTCACTCACCAGAGTCGCTCAGCAGTAACAATGGCACCAACGTTTCAGTGTGTGTGTGTGAATATATATATGTATGTGTGTGTGTATGTATGTATATATATATATATATGTGTGTGTATATATCATATATATATATATATATATATATATATATATATACGCAATCTCTGTAATTTGGTACATGTAGTTTCCCAGTATATTCATCATAACAAGCTGCCTATCTCTGATGGATAACTACAACTTGTAGTATGCTATGGAGCTGGGGTCTATAGCAATATAAATAAAGTCCATAGGTGGGCAATTAGTGGGGTATTAGTACTTACTGCTCCAGGGACACACTGGGGCCCCCTCACCGTTCTCCTTACTCCTGCAGATTCACTGCAGCCATTGACATCAGATGCTTCCGGGTCCCTGAGTCACGTGACTAGAAGCCACCCACAACAGTCGGCCAGCGCCCCCTGGCGGTCAGCCGGTAGACTTCAACATGCGGACACACCACATACAGATGAATGAGATGCTTAGGGTAGTTTGTGTCTCCTAACAGTTTTTCATAGTATGGGTCGAGGCTGTTGCTAACAGATTATACTATATTGGGTGACATGAGGGTACTGTCCCGTATACGACCAATACATATTGGCATGCATACCACACGTAAGATGGCAACCGAGAGCGGCTCGGGTTCGGGCCTCGCGAGATTTGTAGCGTTTATATGCTGCGCATGCGCTCTTCTCCGCCCTCTTTCGCGTTCCTCTTCCCAGCTGGTGAAGGTGCAACTGTCTTTCGGTCGTCCCGAATCCGGGTTCATCCGACACCGTAACCGGCCTGAGTGAAGCGGACCCCCTTAATCCGGCACAGACATGCCTCCTAAATTCGATCCAACCGAGATTAAAGTTGGTACGTGAGGCGGGACTGGGAAATGGGAGCCGTCGAGTGGAGCCCCCCTCCTGCCCCGAGCAGGCCGCAGTGTTGGAGTGTGGCTCTCACGGTACTTGTCTGCGGGGTAATATGTCTTCCAACAGGGGCCCGGGGCCCAGTCACGTGATTCGGGACTGCAATAATTACTTATTATTGTCATTTGCTTCTACGTACCGTATTTACTGTACTGGAGGTGGCTACCGGTAGATTAAAGGGGTACCGTATTTGCACTAAAGGCTTTGCACATACAAAGTTGTCAGTGTCCTGCAGCATGACCCTGTCTCCCGTTTATTCCATGATGCCTCTCCTGGTGATTAGCCTGTATAGTAAGGTGCATGTGTGGAATGTGTTCTGTCTGTGGCATGTGAAGATGTTTTTCATGGCACATGTCTGCCACAAAGCTGTAGATGTGGGGGTTTTTCATCAGTATTTAGTACACATTAAAAGTTGCTATCCCTTGATGCATAGGGTTCATGTGAGATTTGTACTCAAATATAAATGAACTTGAATTGATTGAGGCTGGTATGCCTTTATATGTAACATTAAATTCCGTCTTAATGCTGGCATATTTGTTTAGCCACCCGCCACTGTAGCAGCCTGTGTGTGGCTTGGTATGGTCCAGTGGTGAGCTTAGAGGAACCCTCATCTTAGGAAACAGGACGGCTCTGTGTGTGATCTGTCCTGTGCCGAAAGACTGAGAACACTGACAAAATGACCTAACGTTGTAGTCTTTGACTTGATTCACTACTAAGGTGTTATATTCTATTTACAGTGTACCTGAGATGCACTGGTGGGGAAGTAGGAGCTACTTCTGCTTTGGCCCCTAAAATCGGACCTCTGGGTTTGGTAAGTTGCTTTTTCCTAGAAGAGTGGTGGATATTGATGTGTTGACTGCTCCTTAAATACTTAACTGCTGTGCCAATCCTATTGGGGTGCTAGGTAAAGAGATGTCCCTGAGCAGTATGTGTTCTGAAACTACAAGGCCCAGCATGCTCTGTGCCATCAAATATGATGGGCTTTGTAGTTTAACTAGATCGAACATAAATGTATAGTTTATACAAGACAGAAATATTGTTTATACTGTGTTTGGTTACTAATTCTTAAGTCTGTTTTTGCGTTTAATGCCGTTATATATTGCAAACAGTCACTAACTTCAATTGTAGGAGGCAATGACTACTCTTATTGCTTATACACTTGAATACATTTGAAAATCTTCTGTGGTTTTCTCACACCATAACAGATAGAATAGGTAATGGGTTCAGTCTCATTAGAACCATCGCAATATCAGTGCTAGAAATTGTTTTTGCAGAACTCTAAAATGGGATTGTAGTAAATAATGCTAACAGATGGATGGTACCAAAAGCCTTCCTGCATTCTTTATCTTTTCCAACACTGCATTGTCAGAAATATCAGATCAATGATGTATAAGGCCTCAGTCTTACAATGGCACTTAGTCTCCTGTTTACTCCTCTATGCGTTCTGCTGGCTTGTTCATTTTGACTCCCCTGATCTGTTAGCCACCCGCCACTGTAGCAGCCTGTGTGTGGCTTGGTATGGTCCAGTGGTGAGCTTAGAGAAACCCTCATCTTAGGAAACAGGACGGCTCTGTGTGTGATCTGTCCTGTGCCGAAAGACTGAGAACACAAAGCAATGTAGTCATTGTTACTGTCTTCTATGTGTACTATTAATGCAGATTTTATCTGTAGATGTCAGAGGCATAACTTTTTCTTTTCTTTGGTTTAGTCTCCCAAGAAGGTTGGTGATGACATTGCCAAGGCTACCGGAGACTGGAAGGGGCTGAGAATCACTGTCAAATTGACCATCCAGAACAGACAGGCTCAGGTAAGAGCTATTTCATCCTATATCTGACCTCCTGACGCCACATTATTTGGCATGATTGGTGTATTGTATTCTGTAGTCTTTGTAGTATATCTGGTTTTTAAGTTTGATATTAAAGTAATTAGGGGTCTGTACAGAACTTTATACCTCTACTGCTGTAGAGAGGACAAGTGTAAACCCACTAAGGTCAGAGGAAAGGGTTCTTTACAGTAAGTGCAGTCTTGTTGTGGAGTTTGCTACCAGGGAAGGCTGTGATGGCAGATTCAATGGCTATATTTAAGAGGTTGAACCAACCTATCCTTGGTAATGACCAGTAAGTAAAGTCTTACCTTGGTAGGGTTGGAGTTTTTTTATATTCAATATGGATGGCTGGCTGTTGCTTTATCTGGATCAACTTTGGTTATAAGATTGGATTTCTGGAGATTAAAAATAGGTTAAACTAGATGGGACATGTGAGACAGAATCCACTGGTTCTTGCAATTGTGGAGTCTTTCAAAATATGATCAAGCCATTGGTATGCTCCATTGGTACACCTATCATATGACCTCTTACCTAATGTGATTTGTGCTTAAACAATGTACCACAGTGGTTTTGGTAATGGTTTGGTAAACCTGTAACAACTTCTCTTACAGATTGAGGTTGTGCCATCTGCCTCTGCTTTGATCATCAAAGCCCTGAAGGAGCCTCCACGTGACAGGAAGAAGCAGAAGAACAGTAAGTGCCTTATCTACCACTGTCTGGTCCAGTGCTTCTGTATAAAGGGGATGGTGCCATAGGGGTCTTGTTAGTGTATTGTGCTGCTTTTTACCACTTGGCCATAATCAATATTTGAATAACTTAGTTGCTTACCCAGCCACCCGCCACTATAGCAGCCTGATGTGGCTGTGTATAATCCAGTGGTGCGCTAAGACTAAACACCATCTTAGGAAACAGGTTCACTCATCCTGTGAGTGGCTCTGTGCCGAAAGACTGGAGACATATTTGACAACGATGACCATGAATTGTGTTTAATGTTTTTTTTCCTGTTAATTTCATAGTTAAACACAATGGAAACATCTCCATGGATGAGATCATCGGCATCGCTCGCCAGATGAGACACCGCTCATTGGCCAGAGAGCTCTCAGGTAATGTCCTCGGCTATCTTAAGCCAATGATTTGTGTATGGTAGTTGTCTGGTGTACAGTATGCTAATCTGCACATTGCCTCTTCCAGGCACAATCAAAGAGATCCTGGGTACTGCTCACTCAGTCGGATGCAACGTTGATGGCAGACACCCACATGATATCATTGAGGATATTAACAGTGGTGCAGTTGAATGCCCAGCGGTATGTATGAGCTCATGAGCTGCTTAAAACGTATATTGCCAAACTTGCTGTTGCCTTTTACTTATAAATTTCCCTTTTTCTTTACAGAGCTAAACCTGAACTGAAGATGACAAATATTCAATAAAAAAAGTTAAATCTATATTGTTTACTGTGTTATTGCTGGGGAAGTATAAAGTATTCTATAAATACAGCTGCAAGAATGATGCTGAATACTGAAAGCTGGAATTATTTCCAGACACTGTTTGGATGGTAGCCATGTGTTACATTTGTTTTATGAGTTGATATCTTTTTGTAAAATAGTATTGCAGCAAGTCGTGTCCTATATAACCACATGTGGAATAAGTATTAGTGGTCTGTATGACCAATGTGCTACAGACTTAATAGACCTAACCAAGGCCAAGATGTGAGGCAGTTAATAACAGATTAAATGTTGATAAACAGAAGAGTAACCTGGTAGAAATCCAAATATTACTTAAGGGGAGGAAAAGATAAGAATCGCATACATGGGGTGGCAGACCATGCAAGTGCCAGGAGAAAGAAGGGGAGGAAATGAGAAAAGCAGTAATAAAGCAGGAAAGGAAACCATCAAAGAGAATATACAAGCCAATTGGACTGACTTAAAGCTGGTCAGTTGTATATGAAATTTGGAGACCCAGGAAAAAAACAGCTCTGAAGAATGGATATATACTCCATTTTATAGACATACCAAGTTTTTGCAATGATGGTAGAAAAGGATAAAGGCATGGCCTGTTGCAGTGCGCATCAGTAAGTGACTGCCCATGCAATATGATGAGAACTTTTGCGTGGGTTTGCAACAAGCATTGAGGATTCCATGATCGTAGTACGCAGTTTGGGTCAAATGGTATGTCTGTTTGAAAGAGTGAGAGCCTCATTGAAGACCACCACTCTGAGTCTGGGTGGTCCCACCAGATGGTTAGAAAGAACATGGGCTCAAACCATAAGTTTCAATCTTCATTCTCTAAAGGCCCTGTTTGTGGGTCTTCATTTGAGTAGAGGAGGCATGAGTAAGAGCAAAGTAAAGGCAGGTCTACAATAAAGGGATCCAAAAGAAGGGAGTTACCCAATAGGCTTTACAGGACTAAAAAATTCAAATATGGAGGAATTGATAGTAAAAAAAATTCATTTCAAAAACATTAGTTTCGAAGGGAAGTTTGGTGTAGAAGCAAATCATGTAAGTTGTGATCAGGGCATAGCGTTCTCTGGACCTGTTCCATACTGGCAGGGTGTGAAAATACCAGGAGAGGAGACAGATCACTATGCAGTTTCAGGGAGGTGGCTTCTATACTAAACCAAAGCATGGAGATAACAGTGGGCTAACTGTGAAGGCAGGTAGTAGCTCTTAAAGTTACGGATAGCGGAGACCACCTGAGCAAGAGAGATGTTAGAGTGTATGAAGACTTAAGCTAGGCACACACGGTAAGATAAATTGTTCCAATTTAAGGATTTTTTCAAGAGTGGGCAAAACCATGTTGAATTGCAGGGGAGGCAAATTGAATTAATTGCAATCAGTATTACAGGTGACAGATGCTGGTTCCCAGCACAAGTCTAATAAGTGTAACAGTAACGCTGGTCAGTATCTCCATGAAAAAATAAAGCATTTTTCCTGCATGCAAACACGAACATTCATTTTACCTCCCCTTCAATTCAACATGGTTTTGCCCACTTTTGAAAAAATCCTTAAATTGGAACAATTTATCTTACCGTGTGTGCCCAGCTTTATTCTGGGCCTTTTACCTTTCCAAATTGCATTGTCTGGTGTTTAAATTTAAAGTTTATTTAAACTTTGGAAAATAAAGCAGTGGAGTCCATCAGAGGGTCATAGTTACTGCTCCACAGAGGGATGCGAAGGAGAAGCTGGGCACAATTACTGCAGCTGGTTAGCTCTGTAGGTGTTGGTGGGCAGGAAGTGCGGAGCCTCTGAATGCAAGTCTGGTGCTGGAGGGTTTTCAGGAGGACACGCTATGGAGGATGAAGGAGTCCCGATAGAGAAAACAGATGAGGTGTGGCAGACATTCAAAGGCTCTAGGAGTGTCGGACATACGCAGTTACAGGACAATGCAAACCCAGGCCATGGAGGAACAGAAGTCTCTGGTCCAGACAGTAAAGTAAAAGAAAGCTGGCTGTGCTGCCAGGCACGAGCGCTGGGGGTAGTGGATCATCACCCAATTCCGGCAAGACAATTTCTACCTGTATTATCTCACTGTTCTTGTTCTCCATTCACACTTTACTGTTCTGTACTTGCTATGTTATTACTCTGTACTCATGTTCTGTTTTGTACTGTATTCCCTATTGTACAGCACTGCAGATACTATGACTGTTGATTGCCTGTTGGCTCACTCGTATATAGAGGGAGTGTGAATGCCTAAGGCAGGTGTTTCCAGGTGTTGTCAAACTACACAGTCAGCATGCTTTAAATGCAGTTGATGGCTGACACAGCATGCTGGGACTTGTAGTTTTGCAACAGGTGGAGCAGGTTGGCCTGGTATAAAGTATTCGCATATTACCTTCTGCACCAGTGCCTAAATATAATAAACTGTGGGATTGGAAATGTGGGAATGTTGCCCATAGCAACCAATCACATTCAAGCTCCCAGTTTCATTTTACATACTGAAGAATGTGAGCTCGAATGTGATTGCACAATGCTTGGCCTATGTTCTGGGGCAGCTAGGATTTTCCTTCTGAAGCGATTACATTTATGGTGTGTGTGTACAATTATATTACTTTATGCCCGATCACATGACCATGTGACAAAAGTTTGTCACATGTGCATGTTGCTCCTGCAGTGATACTAGTGTTGTCAGCGTTTCGGGCCTGGCAATGGCACTTGCTCGGTCAGCATCATTGGATGCGCTCATGCATTCGCCTGATCAACGCCGAAGAGTCGCGTCAACATTGGCCTCCTCCGTGACTTGTAAAGATGTGTTATGTCCATCGCTTGTTCCAGAGGAAATGTGCGGAGGAATTTCTGTGATGAAAGGGTAGTTGATAAGTGCAATCGCTTCCCTTCAGGGGTGGCAGAGGCCAACACACAGAGCTTGGGATACGTATAAGGGTGTACGAAAACTTAAACAGAATTGAAAATCAAATGAATTTAGTATAGTTTTAAATACATAACTGTGGCAGACTAGACCACGTGACTTATCTGCCGACTCGGCACTGTGTGATGTCATGATGCCATGCAGTGCCTCTCTGGGAGTCGACTGATAGGTAGCCACTGGAGCCCTTGGGCCTGCTGGGTCCTGAGTTATTAGGTTGACTAGCGGGTGTTGGACCTGCGTTTCTATGTATCTGACGAGGCATGTGAATCATGATCACTGATGTTATGTTAAGTGTGTGCATGTAAAACCATCTATACTACTCCTGTCTGGTATAGACAGATACAGTGTGTGTGTGTGTGTGTGTATGTCTGTCCTGGTGTCTCCTGTGTAGTACAGACAGATAACTGTACAGTCAGTGTGTATGTATGTTTGTCCTGGTGTCTCCTGTGTAGTATAGACACACTCTCTAGTATAGTCACACAGAAAGGAGAAACGTGTCAGGGTGCAGGAGCCGATATATGCCACACTTTATTTGTGATCACTACGTCCACTTGAGCCCTCAATACTATTTTCTGCTAACACTGAAGATCAAGCACCGAATTGGAGATTAAATCTTGAGCTGAAAAATCTTACTAAACGAGCGACACGGCAAAACCTCCCCAAGACCTACGGCTCATATACAGCCGAGTGCCGGAAGATCCTTGCAAGGAGGGGGGGCGGCGCTACTGCCTGCTACGGCCAAACAATCGAGCACATAAAAGGCGCATGCAACTAAGCTCTGACTATATATATCATCTTGGCCCTATTGCTGATATTCTAACAGAAGCGTATTTTATAACCTTCAACAAACCATGAGTGCTCATTCTTTCTCTGTTCTTCGTATATCTCACTACAACCAATCCGGTTATCTACTCCCAATTTATGTTGAACTATACAGCATTATAATTATACCTCCATTCAAGCTCTATACAATCGGTGCAATCTACCTGGCATTGGGTTATAAATACCAACCGCTCGCCAATTAATTGTATTGGACATTGCCACTATACAGATATACACTATACATGCATTTTGAATCTAATTATCACCGCTATTATCATGTTTTTTCCTTTTTTTTTTTTATCAGTGGCAACCAAAACGTGGTATACATGTCGATTCCTCCTTTATATTGAGTTTTATTTTATTGTATATCTGTGTCTTATATTGTTTTATAAATACTGTAAAATACTGTAAAGAATGTTGAAGTTTTTTTCCCCTTTTCTTTTATCTTGTTACTTTTTCTCTAGTTGGGAATTAATGTCATTTCCTTTTAAATCAGCAGCCAGGAAAAAACTTTTTTTAATCCACAGTCAGCAGAACTCCATCTCTATAAGAAGCGCTCAAATCTAGATTTATTTATTTGTGTAGTATAGACAGTTATCCATACAGTGTCTATGTACATCTGTCTGTCCTGGTGTCTCCTGTGTAGTATAGACCGTTATCTGTACAGTGTATATGTCTGTCTGTCCTGTTGTTTCCTGTGTAGTAGAGACAGATATCTTTACAGTGTGTATGTATGTCTGTCCTGGTGTCTCCTGTTCAGTATAGACAGATATCTGTACAGTGTGTATGTGTGTCTGTCCTGGTGTCTCCTGTGTAGTATAGAAAGATATCTGTACAGTGTGTATGTAGATCTGTCTGTCCTGGTGTCTCCTGTTAGTATAGACAGATACATATACCGTATACATACAGTATGTAAAACACCATTGTGTAAGCAGGTCCAGGATGGCTGTCATCACCAATGCATCACTTCTTATGGCCTTGTTTCGTGCATGACCCGTGGGTCATAGGTTTCATAGCAGAAGTCAACTAACAGTATACTTGAAGACACAAGTTGTATTTATAGGAATGAGATGACTCTATCCCTACGAGTGTTGTTATCTCTCTGGCTCATATCGCTGAGGTCCTGAGCCTGATTCCTGGAAAAGGTCTTATCCGTGTGCAGTTTGTATGTTCTCAGTGTGTCTTTCACACTCCAAAAACATGGCAGTGAGTTTATTGGCATTAAGAGTTGATTGCGCTATGATATATATATATATATATATTGTGTGCTTTATGCATGTTACTCCGGCTGGATTAATTGTGCAGGTGTAAATACGGTTGGATCTGATCCCAAGGAGTATATTTACTAAGCAGTGAGATTAAAAAGTGGGGATGTTGCCCATAGCAACCAATCAGATTCAAGCTCTGTTTCATTTTACACACTGGAGAATGTGAACGCAAATCTGATTGGTTGCTATGGGCAACATCCCCACTTTTCAATCTCACCACTTAGTAAAAATAGGATTATTAAAAGGAATTGTATGTATTGCAAATGTTTGGTTACTTATGATCATCGGAAGCCGAGTGACTGCTATGAAAGCTGTGTATAATCTAGAGGGATACACATAAGCTTCTTAATATTACACACCCTAGAGCCAGATTGAATTGGAGTACACTTTTATATTTATATTGTATTGTATTATATAAGTTAGCGCCTTATAGAGCCGGTAATACTTGATTCCTTGTGGTTTTGTCCAATAGGGGAGAGGGCAATTCCCTTTGTTACTGGCCTGGGCAGCTACTAGCACAGGAGTTTAATAATAATAATAATAATATATATTTCCTGAATATATGTTCAGTGTGTACTATAAAACTACCCTGATCACTCCCCCACCACGCATCCCCGTCTGGTTTTACCACTCCTCAGATTCCTGGAAAAGGCTACTTTCTGCTAGCAGTGCATACCCCCTGATCCATTCCTCCACACTGTGTTTGAGATGATGGGTTGTGTCTTACACAAGGTGGGTTCTTAAGCCCTATGCAGAAATTGGAAGGTTAGATCCACAGATCACAAACTGGGAGTCAGGATTCAGCACTACTCTCAAAGATTAGAGCCTAGCAGTGTCAGGGGGTAGATCTGGTCCATTGTGCCTTTTTCTTTACCCCTCACCATGCAGAGGAACAATGCACTGCCCCAAGCCCTTAAATCAGCATACAGAGGTCATCATGTGAGATGTAAGTCTCCCCAAGGTCACACCACTTGCATAACTTTATAAGACAGTGGAGGGCAGGGTGCAGCTGCAGGGACCTCCCACAATTCCCAGGGTCCCCTCAGATCTACGTTGGTTCAAATGTAGCTGTGAAAATTTGATATCACTTGGATACTGAGATGGGTATCACTTAGGGTTGCCTACTTTTGCAAATGGATTTCAGGGAGATTGTGACAAGAGCTTCACAAAAGGGGTGCAACTTGTGCCACCAAAGGGGTGTGTCCTGTGGATAGCTCCACCCATGGGTGTGTCTAGCTCTGCCATGAGAACAATAAAAATAGCTGCATCAGTATTTATTGTTTGTTAAATTGTCAGTAAATAATCACTNTCACTATTTATTGTGAATAGATGTAAATAGGAGAACCAGTAACT
>JABWIB010007941.1:6417-19462 GCA_016617825.1 Platyplectrum ornatum | reverse complement strand
TGGTGGTATGTGATGCATCTCTCCAAATCCTGAGTGTTGTTGCCAAATATCCTGGGTCTAGCCATGATGCTTATATTTGGCGCAACTCTCAAATAAGGGAAATATTACAAAGCAGAGAGACAAGTTGCACGGATGCCTGGCTTCTTGGTGAGTTGACTACTAATTTTGGACTTTATGCACATGGCATTTATGCCTGACACTGTTTGGAAGAAATGTGGAAACTGTAGTCTGTTCAGGTGGCCCAGGAAACGTCTTGGTTTTTTAAATGTTTTGCCTCAAAAGTTTACAATCTACATGTCACACAATCGTGTAAGCGGTGGTTTTTTTTTTGGTTGTTTTTTTTCTTTGACACAGGAGACGGTGCATACCCTCTTCAGAAGTTCCTTCTCACTCCCATTGGCCAACCAGAAACGGAGGCGCAGCTTGCATACAATGGCGCACATACCTCTACCAGGTCGGTTGTAGAAAGATGCCTTGGCATGCTGAAGGGGAGATTTTGCTGCCTCGACCGATCTGGAAGAGCCCTCATGTATGCTCCGGAAGTGCCGTGTAAGTTGATTGTGTTGTGTGTCATCTTACACAATATTGCCATCCGTCATGGTGTGCCCTTGAATAAGGAGGATATGGTGGGTGTGACATCTGACCACCCTTCTGGTAAGGCTGACCGAGACTCTTTGCCAGATAGGGTTTTAAGGGCTTTCCGAGAGGATGTCGTGATGCGTTATTTTTTCATGTAAGTATGTTCAATGTTTTTTCAACGTGATTCTTTCTAGTGTGTGTGCATGTCATTTTTGGATAATGAAATAACTGTACATTGTAAAAAACGAAAACAGTGCATTTAGTTAAATTAAATGTTTTTTAATTTGAATTGTTAATGTCACAATTTATTAACAAAAAGTCCCAAAAAAATGAAACACAAAGTTCAAACAAAATAAACTACAAATTAAAGTTAAGGTGGTCGAGGGGGCATAAAGGGGGGAGGGATTTGGAATTGGGTAGGAGGTATGGAGGGGGGAGGGATTTGGAATTGGGTAGGAGGTATGGACTGGGGAGGGATTTGGAATTGGGTAGGAGCTTGGAACTGGGGAGGGATTTGGAATTGGGTAGGAGCTTGGAACTGGGGAGGGATTTGGAATTGGGTAGGAGCTTGGAACTGGTGAGGGATTTGGAATTGGGTAGGAGGTATGACTGGGGAGGGATTTGAAATTGGGTAGGAGCTTGGAACTGGGGAGGGTTTTGGAATTGGGTAGGAGGTATGGACTGGGTAGGAATGTGGTATTGGGTAGGAGGGAGGTACTGGGAATGGATTGGAGGCAATGAATAGGGATGGAATCTGTCATGGGCAAATAATGAGGGGGATGTGTGGGTATGTGATCGGACAGTGGGTGGTGATGGGGAAAAGTCGCTGGGCATATATCTGGGGGAAATGGGGAGGGTTTCTTTGGACAAGGGTGCAGTCTGTGTCCGAGGAGGGATGTTAGGTGTGGTATGAGAGAAAAAGGGTGGGGTGGGTTGGGAAGAGGGTCCTAGGAAGAGGTTGGGGAGTAGGTAGAGGTTTGGGGGTAGGTTGAAGTTGGGAGGTAGGTTGAGGATCGGGGGTAGGTTGAGAATGGGGGGTAGGTTGAGGATGGGGGGTAGGTTAAGGTTGGGGAGTAGGTAGTGGAATGTGACAAATTATAATCAACCTGCCTCCTTATCTGTGAGCCATTCTAGATTTGCATTTATCCATCTAAGGCAGTCTCTGTTTTCAATTAAAATGTTTAGGAAGGCAGGTGATGAAGGCATTTGCTCTGGCTCCTCCGCTGCTGCCTGTGGTGAAGGTGCCTCCGGCGGTGTTTGGTGTGGTGATGGCACATCTGGTGTTGTAGCCTCTGCAGGTTCCCTGCCAGGACTTGGATGTTCTAGGTGTGCAACACATGACAAAGGTAAGTGTTCTTGGTGTGATGTTATCAAGAGCATAAGCAAGGCACAGTTTTAGCTAAAAGACTTTACTGTAAAAAAAAACAATCTGACATCATGCTTTAAAGTGCACACTTACTACAAACACAAGACAAAATATGCAAAAAAGATAACACAACACATAATATACTTACCATGCTCCTGTGGAGGTGCTGGCACGTATGCTAGGTCCAGGTTTCCCACTCCAAACAGTTTAACCGGCGCTTAAAGTCCTGCCACCTATAACGAAATGTATAGAAACGTGCGCATTAGTAACATGTACATATGTGCGTGACACCCAAGCATGCATGTTCTTATGTGTAGTGAGTTGTGCAAATGCACCTACATTATATATCTGTATGTACTTAACAGTAAACAGTATAATGTTTATTAAGCACAGTAAAAAACAACATTCTAGGCTAGGCCATGTGAAAAAGGAATATAATTACCGTTTCTTCACACTCTTGAGCGTTCTGCGAATAGGGGCCACGGCATTTACCTGCCGCTGTTGGTCCACACTTTGCGCAGAGCAGGTGAACGTAGGGAAAGGCGTCCAAAATTAGTGGCATCCATGAGCCCCCTTACAATAATATTCAGTTCTGGCTGCGAAAATGCGGGGTCCCGCTGCCTCACATCTCCCTCATCCTCCNGGTCCGCATCCTGGTCACTGCTATTTACCTCTTGCTCCATAGCTTCATAGAGGATAATGGCTAGGTGAATTGTTGCATTTTTATATGCGCTGCGTATTAATGCAGCTGCGTGTATAATTCCGCAAGTGTGGGAACTATCACTTCCAGAGAAAAGACCTGACCAATGCAATTAGTCCACACCTGTTTGCAATGGTGAGGGCAACAGCTGTCACTTTGGTCGTTTGGTTGGGTATTCCATATTCCGCTTCCAGTCACTGACGGTGTCAATGCAATTAGGCCACACCTGAATTACCCAGACATATTTATTGATAAAATGGCGAGGGCACCAGCCTTTACAATGGCNGAGATTCAACTGATGGTTGACGTGTCAGATCGGAAGATGGGTCCCATTGAGAGTTTTGCTAAGATGCAGGACAAAAGGAGGACATATCACAAAATCTGCCACCCATTGCGCACGCGATTAGGAAGCACTAGGACCATGGAGCAGATTATGCACCGGTGGTCTGACCTGCGGCACCGACAACCGCAACTTTTTGCGAGAATTCGTCGGCGCTTTACGAGAAGTAAGTTGTACCACATAGATTTCAAATGTGACATATATAACATGTGAGCATTAAAGATCGTAACATGTCATTATTGTACAAGCATAACAAACTGTAGTTTGCATGAGTTTAATTTGGTTGCTTGGGTATAATTCAAGTTTGAATACACCTCAAACAATAACCCAGGCTCTGGCCTGTGTTATCACCAAGCATTTTTCTATGTATATAATAGATTTGGCCTTTACATGGGTTGTAATATTTTGGAATCCCTTAAACCCATGACAAACCTGGGCCTACATGCATAAACCCATCTTAATTTACATAGTGGCTAATGATTATGAACAATAGTAATGTAAAAACACATTTTCCAGTTGTTTAAGAACACATGCTAAATAAGGTGAACATTAGTGTACCATTTTTTGGGGGGAAATGTGCGTAGGTAAAATTTATTATTTATATATTCATAATACACAATTTTCAATTTAAACATTAAGCATGTTAAAACTTCTGTTATTGTCTAAGACCCTTCATACAATCACTTTTGGGTCTTTTTTTCTAATACATCTAGAACCAACGTTTGGGGAAATGTTTAAGACAAAATGTGCAATACAATCTTATTCACTGTACATACTTATTTATTTATTTTTTTTTCATTATGCAATTATTTTCCATTTTTCACATGTGGATGTGGTGGAAGACTCCATCTTTGTTGAGGAGGCAGTGGTGGAGGTGGTGGAGGAGCCACATGACGTAGGTGAGTGAAATGAACACACAAGCTTTGGTTTGTGACATGGCCGCTGTAAACGTGGACATGACAGTGATATTGTTGTGACATATTTTTTATTTTACAGGACCAATGGAAGATGAAGCACCCATTGATCCTGAGGAGTGGAGGCGCAGGTTATTGGACTTTGGGCTGGAGCTCCTTCAGGATTTGCAGTTGATGAGGGCTCAAATTAATAATATGGAGGACCGAGTCACCTCCTTCCTTAATTTGCTTTCATTTGTTTTTATTTTGATTCATTTGTTTATTTAAGTCACGTTGGACTTTATTTATTAAAATAAATATATTTTATTGTTAAAAATGGCTTTTTCTTTTACACATGAAAGCTAAACTAACATGACCATTGCACATACAATAGTGATTGACAGGAAAAAATTTATTTATAGTGGTCACCACAATTTAGATGTAGGCAGTGGCGTAGCTATGGAGGTAGCAGCGGTCGCGGCTGCGACCGGGCCCCTGAGCTATTGGGCCAAAAGAAGCATAGGGAAATTAAAAAAAAAAAGAATTAAGAAAAAAAAAAGACGTGATCGCTGCACCGCGACCGTGATCTGGAGCACTGGAGCTGTAGAGCCACTGATCTCTCCCACCGTCCCCTTCCTGCTCCCCCTCCACTACCTGGAAAGCATCAGGTGGGTAATTTCCTCCCCCTCTCTCCTTACACACACACACATACACATTCATACATGCATATGCACATACATACATACATACATACGTACATTCATATATACATACATACATAAACACACATTTCTACATAAATACACATTCATACATACATTTCTACATACATACACATTCATACATACATTTCTACATACATACACATTCATACATACTGTTCATACATACATACATACACATTCATACATTTATACATACATACATACATACACATTCATACATTTATACATACATACACACACACATTCATACATACATATCCTCATACATACATACATAAATACACACACACACACACACACACATTCATACATACACACACGCACACACACACACACATTCATACATACATACGCTCATACATACACACACATTCATACATACATATGCTCATACATACACACACACACATTCATACATACATATGCTCATACATAAATACACACATACATACATACTATAAATAAAAGAAAAGTGTGTTTAGTGAGCTAAGTGTGCTTCTGCAATCACTAAAGCATAAATATGGCACACATTGTAATGCAGTGGATAACAGCCTGGAATGGATGTTCCACTATATGGATTACCTCATGCAAATGAGAAAAAGAGAAAGGGTTTTTAAAAGGTTAATACATCTTTAATACCCAAAACAAATACAAATAAAATAATAATACTTCAATAAAAAGCACTCGTACCCCGAACGGTGGTGACAGGTAGTGACAGGCAGGGACGGACGGTATAACAGCTCCCGGGATAGCTGGATGGTATGGACGCCGAACACACACTGCAGGACACGGGCTGATCAGTCCACACGTGGGATATAATATAAGTATATAAATAATATAAGTAGGGGGGGGCAAACCGACCTTTTGCACCTGGGCCCATGAACCGTTGAACTATGCCCCTGGATGTAGGCAAATAGTAAAAATTTATGTAAACTACATAAACATTACAATACAAGGGTAGCGTTCAACACATGTTACATATAGCCAACTCATGGACAAACACTGCACAATTATATTAAACAACAATCTATTATTGTAAACACATTGTAAAAAAAAACACTTTTTTAAAAAATAACCAAAAAACAAACATGTTTACAGCAAAAAATGCCCACATATGCCCATGCCTTTATCATTGTAGACGCTTGCGCCCGTGGGCTGCGCACGCGCAATGCACACGCATAGTGCCTACCGATAAACGCATGGGTATTAGCGTGTTGCGCGCAATGTTGACTAGTGTTTTTTCATGAAAATCACTCACCTCTGGATTACACGCAATGTGGACGTCCGGATCCGCTCCTGCATGTCTATCACTGATCTCTGTGAGTGTTAAGGCATACAGATATCACAGTATTTCTATTCTGTCCGCAAAGAGATCCACTTTGTAATGTCTTACAGAGGCATACGGATAACATATGTGACTTGACAGTAAGCATAAAGTTACACCTGGGCAAAACCATGATGAATTGCTGGGGAGGGGAATTTCATCTCTTGCATGCAGTATTAATGGTTAGAAGTGATGTTTCTAGCCCAAGTCTAAATAACAGTTTAACAGTAACGCTGGTATATCTGTTAGCAATAAGCAAAAGTAAAGTATTTTCCCTGCATACAAAGAATAACATTTATTTTACTTCCCTGCAATTAAAACAAAGTCTGGATGTGGCCCATAGTTTGAACAAATTCATGCCATAATGTAGAGCCGGTCCTTAGTTTCTTGCGGTTTATTGGAAACTTATGTTTGTATTCAACTATATTCTACTATATTATAACAATTTATATTTGTATATATGTATATATGTCTAAATTTTGAACAGAAACAGTAATAATGTAGCACCAATATGTTTCGACAATCTCATTTTAAAGCCTCTGTCCAGATCCAGACTTACAATGACGCTGCTCTTCAGGGGCGGGCTGGCCTTCCCCCATTCACTGACGACCCCAGCAACCACCCGTGGCAGCCGCCGAGTCTCTCTGCTACATATAGACCATGTGGAAGTGACGTCACAGGCAGGGGCAGGAGTTAAATGGGACGAAGCTTAGCTTCATACCCCTGGGCTACAGTACGGAAGAGGTTACTCCCCTTGTTCAAAAGGATACATCTTAAAATTTAATGGGAATGACACAAGAGTCTCGATAGTCTCACTTTTTTAAGGATCTGTTCCTCAACAAACTAACTCAATATTTTCAACTAAAGCTAATTAGATTCTCCTCATATGACTGTGGCTGCTCCACAATATTTTTAGAATTAAGTTCAGGTTGCTTCTTAACACCTAAATGCTCATTATCAGCTCTCTCTCTCTCTTTGCCTTTTTTAAATAGCAGGTGTTGCAATTTGTTGTGATTTATAAATAAACAATAATGCCCAGCATGCTTTAACTGCTTGGCATAACCGATACCTGACAAAGGATTCTGGGACTTGTAGTTTAAGAACACCTGCAAAGCCACAGATTGGCCAAGCCCGCAATATGCTATATAACCTGTTCTACCACCATTAGAATAGAAAGACATTCTTAGAAACATACAATAATCTAATAGGGTAGATGTCAACATTTTCTTGCCATACATTTTCAGCTAGCATAATGCTTTTACTTGTCATTCACCTACGAGACCGGATGCAAACATTCAAGTGATTTGCGTCCAACATCATCCAATTCCATATAGAATCCACTCGCAAATTCGTAATGCACTCCCATTGCATGTATGGAAAACTGGCCACATGCATGTTATGCATCTGTGGAGAGGGTGAGGGAGATACTGAATGAGAGTGAGGGGCCCCGTACTACTTTTAGTGCTTTAAACCTCACATGAACCACTCAACCGACGCATTTCGATGTAAAAGTCTTTATCAAGACTTTTACGTTGAAACAAGCATTACTGGTATTACCGTTTGCACACCATGATTCTTTGGATTTAGTATGCCATGTAAGTTGTGTTCTGTGAAAACATTTTGCATAAGTGTTAAATACATTTACATATGTCACTCCAAACTAAGCGCTTCTCATATTGACCTAATATGTCATATATATCTGTCTTATTCTCTATATATCTTACCGTATAGTTTGGTATATTGATCATTATTACTATTACTTTTGTTGTTTACAGCGCTACTTGCTGTGATTTTCTTTTTTCTTAATGGAAATGGAAACTGTTTGCATGCAACATAAGCAAATACTCAGACAACTGTAGTTTTGTTGGGAGTGTTTCCAGGTTCTATGGATAAACAGTTCATAAGATATATTACACTGCTTTGTGTAATATGACTGTAAGACAAATGTTTTGGACATTGTCTTGGTATAAAATGCATTTTGGAGTCCTTGCTCCATGTAAGGTGTCATAAACCTGACAAAATTATATATTGCTTATGTGGAAAATATAGCATTGTTTAACCAGCAAGTAGTCTGTTTGTCTTTTCTTCATCACATCTTTTTATATATGTATATGTATATATATATATATATATATATATATATATATATATATATACTAGTCAAAATAATCTTTGCACCCTTCCTGGCTAAACGTCACCTATAACTGAGCTTATTTGTTCAAACCACAGGATCCATAAGCCCTGCCTCTTTTATGAATCGGAATAGTCCCTTCTAAATCAGGATGTAAGATAAATCCATCCAATGGAAGGCAAATAACAGTTCTGCTCAGAATACACCAACAGTAGATCCATCTGATGCCCTGTTAGTGTGTTAAAAACTCTATGAAGTTTTTCTCCATTCTAGAAAAACTCATAGGGTTGCTATGTGGTGTAATAGCTTAATGTGTTGATACTAAACCAGTGCTTATGGTATACCAGCACTTTTTCACCTGCTAAGCTTCGTCGCTTGTATAAGCCTTCAGACCCACGATTTTGTGATTAATGTCCTTGAAATGCTTCTTCCTCCCTACCCGCACTTATAAATACTCACTTTGAGCACTGTACTACTGTATGTAAATTTGATCACTTACCTTAAACACTACCCTAAATGCTAAGTATAAAGGTGTTGTATCGTGAATCCTGGCCATATTCTGGCAATGTGCTAAGAGCGAAAATTCATTTTAATACCTAAGATAGGTAGTCACAAAACCTTTTTACTGTGTAGTGCATAGGCTCTTCAGAAATGACCTCTTCAGTGGTCTGAATGAATTGGTGCAGCTTTACGATTTACTGTAGTGGTTGTTGTATGTAGAATTTGGGTAAAGCAGGGAGCTGTAAGAGGTGCTGCCTATATATCGAGTCTGTATGCTGCTTGCATTGCTGACCATAGGGCAACAAACCCTGAGAACTGTTATACTGCTAATTAGTCTGCAGAACGAGACTTCTCATCTTCCTATATGTATCTTTTAAGGATCAATAATAATACACTAAAGTCTCTTGTCTATTGGTAAGACTAGAAATATTTTTGCTAGAAGCAATGGCAAGGACAAACATGGAGCTTTATTGCATGTATCTGCAAAGTATCTGTGTTTCTGATACAAATATGTTTTACAGAAGAAAAATATGTATGAAACCATACTATGACAACGCACTTATTCCTCAAAACTGGTTTTTCTTGAACTTGAAGTTATCTTTTGATCAGTGCAGAAAATAAGGTAACAGGTCCTCAAACGTATTCCTTCATGACTGGTCGCAGTAGTAGTGTGCATGCTTCCCAGGTTGAACATATTGCAGAAATGTGTGTTTCCTGACAATAAAGGAGTGCTGTCTTCATCTCTGTAGGTATGTGACAACATGACCAGTGACTTGTACTTATAAATATTGCTTAATATAATGAAATTAATGACATTATAACCTGTATAAATGTGTGTACGCAACATAACATTGCAAAAATAAAGCAATGTCACTTTTTCATTAACTAAATAAGTGACAAGTGCCACTGTTGTAATGCATTTTGTAATGTAGAAGTTAATGGGCAATACTTTATGTTATGTGTAGACTTCCAGTTGTTCCCTCATGTCTGTGCATTTCAGTAGTGTTACAGAAGCAGAGAGAGAGATTGTCTGTGTACGTGGTGACGGGTTTATATTATATTGCACCCAAATATGTAGGTAGGAACATCATACCAGATTCTAGTTGCAATCAGCACAAAACATGGACTACATAACTACTTGCATTAACATCTCAGATATATGCTATAGCCATTCAGACTGGGGGGGGGGGAGAGAGAGAGTTGTGCTACTGAGCAGCTGGGCATGGAATTGGCATTGCCTGTTCTAGCAACCGTATCCTCGGATGTCATAGTCTAAATAACAGCATTTAAAGCACTTTGTACAATTACACCTTTTTAAGGGCAAAATGATGTTGCAATGTGAACGGTGCAGACAAATTATTTTACTTGCAGGCAAACTCAGTAGAATACAGTTACTGCATAGCTTTATGGGTAATCTTTACAGATTTAAGAGTTGAGCTGTTCAACATGGTTTTGCCGAGGTCTGCACTTGCACCTATTTTTCCAAAATTCTGGATCAGCACCTTTATTCTTTAATAAACGATAAACATTGCAATCCTGCTTACAAATACCTGTGCCATCACCCATATTAATATTAGTTGTGGACGGTCACAGGATATTGTATAATGCCTTAGAAGCAGTATATGAAGCTCTAACCCAGATAACACAGGGAAGACACATGGAATAGAAACAAAATATTTGTATGTGTACAAAAGGTCCACAGGTAAAGGCAAATATAATTGTCTACGTTTCATTTATACATTGCAATCCACATTTCAGGCCTAAATAAATATGTGCATGGTTGTAAATAAAGTGCTGTCAGTGGCAATTAGGCCGCTCCTGAATTTTAACCAGACCTATGGACTAGAGACTAATCAAACAACGATTCACTCACTACATATGGCCTTGGTCAATTTAACAACTTGCATGCTCTATGTGAGTTGTGGGTCAATAGTAACTGCAGATAGAAGTGTGGTTGCCAACTGTGATGACTTTAAGCATGAAATATGTTAACTTTTTTACTTTTTACTTTAAGCACCATGCAATGATTTACCTTAAATCACATTGGGGGAAGGACCATAATGCAATTCAAAGCATTATCACATATAACATAGTGTAGACGTCAAATGAGGGGATCATTGCAGCAAATGTTTTTAGAGAACAGCTTGTAAACAATCCACAGGAAACTAGAGACCAGTGTGTACAGGGTTATCGTTCAGCAGGTCAGGGCTTTAAATAATTCTAGTTTGACAAAATGTTGGCTCATGAGTTAGAACTGTCAGCAAGTACCCAGCTTAGCATGAATAGAAAAACAAGCAATATTCATGTATGTATTATATTAAAGTCATTTAATGCCTTGATTTATTTTCTTTGTAGGTATACATGTGTAAATGACATATAGAGGCATACAGAAAGATATTTCTACATTTCACTTCAAACTGTGCCTGAAAATCTACAACAACATTTCAGTCATGGTTTCTAGTGGAATGTGGATGTCATAACACCAGGAATGCGCACCCCATGCAAATGATTTATAGTGCTTCAGACATGTGAAAAGCTCTGCATAGGTAAGGCCTGTCTCTCTATGCTTTACCTATCTTATTGCTATATTATGGGGTCAGAGGTCATATGCCTCATTATCCCAATACTTTACTTTTCCAAATTCTTTAAATATCACTTGAATGTTTTAGTTTCAACAAGAGACCCCTACTTTCCTTTGTGCTATCCTATTATAACATAATATATGTATAGATACATTAATATGAATGCTCTGATTCCCAATTACAGTACTTCTCCCGGGATGCACCCATTCTCTGCANTAACCTTCCTTCCCAGTTAAGACTATCCTCTACTCTTTAAACTTTTTTGCTCCATTAAACAAACTTACCATGTTCCTTAACCTACTTAACATGTTCTGATACTAACACTGCTTTGTGACTGGGTCATACAGAGCATTGAGCACTGTTTAACCTGGCCTGTCCATTGTATAATAAATAACACTTACCCCTATATATCAATCCCCAATTGATAAGTGTAAGCTTTGGCCAGGCCCCCCTTCCACACCCATTCTGTCTGTTAGCACCTAATCATGTTTTGTTAAAATTATAAAGCTCTGTGTAATCTGATTACGCTATATAAAAACCTGTTAATAAATAAGTAGTGCCATGCTCCCCCCCCTTTCTAAGGCCTAACAGAACATGTAAGTTATACAACCATTATGATGTGGAGTGGTTGAGTGGCCTTTAAATAGACTTACAAAAACAAAACTTGTGCTGTTCACATGTATGCCCATTGCCCACATATTCATATTTCTAGAGAATTTTTCTCCTGTCATCTGACACCTATAACTTCAGGTGGAATATACAGTTTACTTATGCTTATTCTTTCATAGGAGGCCTGTACTTGGGTAATACCAAGCAGGCGAATATATTCATAATTCTTGAGGTCCTCCAATCACTTTATACACGCTGAGGTGATTAAACAAACTAGAGAAATGATATAATAGATAAAAGTTGTAGCTCCTGCACAAATGTCCTGACCACAGTCTGAGCAAAAACTGGTCATTAATTTGACAATTTGATGTGTAAATCAAACAAGGGACTTTCAGGACTTTCTATGCAGGCATATGTGTCGTTCGGGAGCACAAACAGAAAAATTTGTGGTTTGTATTTTTTTATTGGGTTTTTAAAAATGGAAAACAATGGTATAAAAGCACAGAGCCTGCACCTGTAGAAGCCACAGTCTCTGTGCATACGGCTCCAACAGCAGGAAACCAGGCTGCCCTTTTCCCTGCATCCTATCCAGAGGTGCGGGTATCTGCTAAAACACGCACCTCAGGATAGACTGGGCCCTGCTCTCTTACATATAGATACAAGGAGTCTGCAACCTTTAATGTAATGCTTGCACTTGACAAGACAAAACTATTTGAAATCATCTTTACATTACACACCAATTCATGCCCCTCCACAATCAATATTTGGGTAGAAATATTTAATATTCACACCATAATCTTAATATGATGATGATGGTGGTGGTGGAATCTTTTCTGGTTCAACGTCCACATTTTAAGCCATTCATTTTGTTTACTGATTAAACCCAAAATTTTATAAGATCACATGAAAATATAAATTTACTACATTTCAGGCAGCACACACACTTTACAGTACACAGAAGAAAAGGTCAGGATATAGCTGGATGTAGCTTGCAAAGGTCAGGATTCGTACACGATACCAAGGAGACATTTATTTGGACAAAGAAAAAGGAATTGAGTTTATTGATCACTGCACAAAGGATATTTAAAGTGGTGTAGACTACAAATGAGAAAACGTGACATAGAGCTCAAATTAGAGTGTGCATTGTATGGTAAATAGTATACAGCATACTACTGTATACTATTTACCATAGCATACTATTTACCACACCACCAGTGGCGTAGCTATAGGGGTAGCAGCTGTCGACCAGGCCCCTGAGCTATGGGCAAAGGGAAAGTTAAAAAAAAAAAAAAAAA
>JABWIB010007940.1:0-20198 GCA_016617825.1 Platyplectrum ornatum | reverse complement strand
GAGAGAGAGAGGGGGAGAGAGATGCAGCGCCCCCCTTCAAATTACATTGGGCAGCGCCCCGTGCGATTGCACGGGTCGCCCGCCCCTTAAAACGGCCCTGTCACCTAATTTTACTACAAGTCTCCATACTCCATACTCCAATCTATGTCTGCATATTAATATTTTATAATTATATTATAATTATAACCTTACCTAGTTGTGCAGGCTTTCCAGTTTGCTGTAAAAGTTGGGCTTCCTCAAGCAAACTTATATTAGGCAGTATAGCATGTCCCTATAATCAATTTCTTTGAATTGTTAACCTCCACTTCACGTTTTTACCCACAATGTCTCTATATTTTCACCAATACCATTGTAAATTCTCTCCATTAAACTTGGAGAAACTCTTGCATACACCTCACCTTTTACTGACCCTATCTGACCCTACCGGAAGAGAGTATAGTCCTTTAAGTCTAGTGTCCAGTCATATGTTTCATCCCACCATGTTTCAGTAATACCTATGATATCATATTGCTTGCTCATTGCTACTTATTCTAACACCCCCATTTTACCCATCAGGCTTCTTGCATTTGCAAGCATGCACTTAATTTTAATGCCTCACTTAGTTATTTCTTTTTCCTTAGACATGAGTTTTTTTCCTTATAGGCTGTAACACTGCACTGGAAACTAAATTACAGCAGAAGGCCCAATACAAAAGAATGCTGAATAGCATAGAGCTGGCAGCAAATAAGCTATAACAAGCAGAGGTCTAGTGCCTCTGCTAGTCTATTTGAGTAGTGGCTAGCCAATCCCCTGGCTGGGATTGGACTAGCCTGTTCACTCATTGGTAGAGCCAGGACCAGTATGTGGAAAGACGTGGCGTCCTGCCTGCTAGGCAACCAGTATGTGCTATGGTCAGTGATCGCGCTACATTTTTTCAGCAGGAGTAAAAATAAAAAAAAAGTATTTTCTTGCCAAAGAGGAGTATTTTTTAGCTGCAATTAAAGTAAATGTTAATGTGGTGTATAATGGCCAGGCCCTTATATGTAACACATATTAATAAATAATATTATAATAATAATTAATAAATATAATATAACATAGGTTATATGGCCATACCTAGCGCGTGGCCGTCATAGCTGCAGAAGGAAGCGTGGGTTCCACCGGTGACATCTGGATGTGGGGCAGCTCAGGTGGACACATACAGACAAGCGCAACATGACACTGCCTAAGGGGCAGTCAACAACCATACCAGGTACCCTAAATCTATACTACACCCCCTGCTGACATGACAGCCCCCCCTCTTCTTCCTCCTCACTTGACAGCCCCCCTCTTCTTCGTCCTCACTTGACAGCCCCCCTCTTCTTCGTCCTCACTTGACAGTTCCCCCTCTTCTTCCTCCTCACCTATACCTTCCAACTTTAAAGGTCCGGGCCGCGGGACACATAAGCCCCACCCCCGGACCATCCCGACTCCTCCCCTGACACACGTCGGTCCCGCCCCTTTTTGATGCCGCGACTCACAGCCCCCGTCTTCTCATCGACTCCAGGAGCTGGACTCAGTAAGGATTCCAGCAGCGTCATTAAACGCTGCCCGGCGCAGCCTGCAGACACTGGGACATTCAAACAAGACTGACAGCGCGCCATCTGTTACTGCCGGCAGTGAGAGCGCTGATTGGTTAAAGTTAACCAATCAGCGCTCTTACTGCTGGCTTCAGCCAAGGACGTGCTGTTAGCCTTGTTCTGAAGTCCCAGTGTCCGCAGGCTGCGCTGAGCAGCGTTTCTGTGGCATAGACGGCGGTATTAGACCGCTGGTTTATGCCATGGACAGGGATAATGGCGCTGATTGGTCCCTGCGTGAAAATACGCATGGGACCAATCTCAATGAGTAATGAACATTATGAACGCGTCAGAGACGCGTGTAGACGCGTTAACGCGATCACTGGCTATGGTGCACAGTAGTCAATTATAAATCTGAGTTTCTGAGTTTTCATGTTCTGATTTACTTTATTTTTATGAGTCTATGAGTGCCGGGAGAGAAAGACTGCAGCAGAATTTTCACACCAACTCCAGGTTTTGTGGTACAACTGACCTCTGCTTTACCTAGCAGCCTTTTACCCTTAGCTAACAGGTGTCAGCCCTAATTAGTCTGGCAGCAGCCAGACAGCCCAAAAGACCTGGACTAGGCCTAATGGATGGATGGATGGTGGACCCTCCCTCTCTTCCAACCATCCACCCCAGTGACCCTTACCAGCTTTTACCATCCCAGTGACCCTTACCAGCTAAAACACTGTTGGGAAAAGTGTTTCCCAACAGAAAGAAACAACATTATTCCCTGGGGCTTAAAACACACAGGCCAGTAAGAGAAATATACCTCCCTTCATACACATATCCTGTGACCCTGTCACATATCCCCTCCCCTGTTTGATGTGGGAGTCGGAACACTTTTAGCTATACAGGAATAAACAGAGGACAACGCATCTGCATTGGCTAACTGAGTGCCAGGTCTATGCTCAGTCTGGGGATGATAAACTGATGTTCTGATCTGTGTGACCTTGAATAATTTACACATCTCTTTCAAAATTCTAGACATAATAGGGGTACCTTGGTCTGTCAGAATTTCCTTTGGGATTCCTACCCAGCTGAAAACTCTTTAGCTATAGTTTATATGGAAGTATTGCGAAACAGAATGGCTTCCGAATACCGGGTAGCTTAATCCATTATTTCTAG
This sequence comes from Platyplectrum ornatum, assembly GCA_016617825.1. Lineage (NCBI taxonomy): Eukaryota > Metazoa > Chordata > Amphibia > Anura > Limnodynastidae > Platyplectrum > Platyplectrum ornatum. The sequence continues at coordinate 17,493 of JABWIB010007940.1, read as the reverse complement.
GATGTATTGATGGTCCTGAGCAGATTTTAACAAGGGCCCAACAAGATCCATGGCTATCCTGTCAAACAGGATCTCTATAATGGGCATAGGCACTAATGGGATCCTGAAATGGAGATAATATTGCGCATGATATTGACACTCAGGACAGGTGGAACAATATTCAGACACTTGTTTATGCACTCCTGGCCAAAATAACCTTTGCAAAATCCTTTCCGTAGTCTTTTGTGCGCCTAATTGACCTGCATTGAGGTGACCGTGAGCTGGGTATAACACAGTCCTCCTATATGAGTGGGGAACTACCAACTGTTCTACGACCTCTTCACCTTATTTAACCACGTGATACATAACTTCATTTCGAACAGCCGTGTGGGGATACATCAGCCTATCACCAGGCTCTACTGGTTCACCATTAATCACCTTCACATTTTGATAGGCCTGTAAAAAGGTGGGGTCTTTTAACTGCTCTGTGGCAAACAGTTCCACACACCACCAATATAAAAAGGCGCTCAAGGCTACTAGATGTGTGATAGAATGTATCTTTGGGCTGTTAAAATATTGGTTCCGTTATCTTGATAAGTCTGCTGGTCAGCTACTTTATTCTCCTAGTAAGGTGGCCGATATTGTGTGGGCCTGATGTCTACATAATCTGGCCTTAGACCAACCAGAAATGTGATGAAATCAAGTCAGCATACCAACTTTGCATGTTGCCCAGAGCAGCATAACTCAAGGAACACTATTGTAAAATTGTCAGTGCTTGATAGGTCCAACAATATGACTTATCTTAAACCATGCAATATGGCTGCCTTGTAACATTATGTCTGCTTATGGCATTTACATAATATGATATTGCTCATTGTACAGCCCCTTGTTTTGGTTTTATTTAAAAAGAAAAATTTTTGTAAATGTGAGACCGGTAATGAGTGTATGATTACTGCATTTTTTTATGGTTGCGTAATACCTATAAGTATCGCTTTCATGTGATCAATGTGGCAATGAGCCATTTGTATAAACATATTTAAAAAATGACACTAACAAATGTTTACTTACATTCCACATCAGGTTCAGGAAGTTCGTAATCTTCAGGTGTAGGCTTTGGAATATTGTGTCTTTCATCTTTCAGATCTTGCAAGCCGATCAAACACATTTCCAAAGTCTGAGAATGAAGGTATGTAAAAAGTACCATATAAGGTTTTGGAAATGTAAGGTTTAGAAACATTGCATGTCATGTTTTTTTTTTTTTATAAAAGTTAATAAGCATGTACATGCTGGAAGTTACAAAAGTGGTGATGTTATCCATAGCAACCAATGACATTCCAGCTGTCATTTCAGTTTAATATACTGGATAATGTGGCATGTAATACAATAGTTTTATATGAACAACATAAGCAGTTTTGTTAGTACATGCAATTTTGATGCTTAGCAAATTTCTGACTTTCAATGTTTTTCAAAATCAAAACACCTTTCATTCACACCATTCATAGCCTACAAATGTAAAACACAATGAAACTTACTGCCAGGACCTTCGCTCCACAGGTTGCCCAAAGCTTCCTTTGAATTCTGGAGACTGGGTACGGGATGCCAACAATACAACCTGCAATTTTTTTTTAGATTGGGTTTTATATCCAAAAAACGCTTTCTGCAATTTTTCTGATCACTTTTATAGTTGTTCAAAGCAGGGGTGTATCTAGAATTTGTAGGCCCCTTAGCAGAATTTTTATGGGCCCCCCCCCCGTTTATTTTTTTATGTTTTTTTTTAAACATCAATCTCATTGTTAACAAATCTGGCATAGTATAGCAGTTTCTGTTACTGTGTGCAGCTAGTGATTAAAATAAAAATATATGTGAATGAGTATTTTAATCCAGCATTAAAAAAATCATTCACATNATTTTTTTATCCCTAGTTGAGCATTGTAACGGAGACCAATATACTATGCTAAAACAAAAATTAATGGGGCCGAATAGATAGATAGATATAGAAAACATTAATTACTCACCTGAAGTTGTGTTCTCACTCACTTCTCAGTTTCATGAACTTCCTGTTCAGGAGGGGACGGTTGAGAAAGTGGAGAGGACTCTCTACCTCCAGAATAATATCACTTTGTAATAGAGGAGCTGGAGAGGCTGTCATTAAACACTTTCCCTATGCTGGACTGCACCCTCCTCATCCCTACCTCCACTGACCATATTTAAACAGTGAAAAATAAAGGGGTTAAAATAAAAACACACAAAAAAACAGACAGACAATAAACAATAGACAAACTACACTACACTACTACACACACACACACTTTGCACAACAACAACTATTTAAAAATGTGTTTGAAAAAAAAAACAAGACTGGAGTACAAACAGGAAATGGCGTTCATTTATACTGTGTCAGGCATTCATAAAATGGCTGCTAATTGTAGGCGTGATTACATTATTCAACATGCTATCACTTGGACCACTTCTCTCAGAGCATGCTGACCTTGATCAATTTGTTTGATCCGTTTGTCGCTGTGTCTGGGTTGGCTCCAACGTTAAAAATTGCAGCTGGTTGCTAGCCTCTCTGCTTTCTAGTGCTCTCTGCTCGTTGCACTGCGGTAGCCTTGCGGTTCTCCTCTGTGGCTGCTTGTTGAGCTGCAGTAGCCTGTAGCAACTTCTTCATAACGTCCTCCATTTTGTCTTTGGACGCAGGCTTGTAAGCAAATTTGGCTGTCAAAATCAGCTGTCAGCAGTCTAGGGAAATCACAATGCGGTGCGGTGACAATAATGCTTTTATCAAACACCAAAAGGATGAGCATAATTATCCAGAAAGACTTCTGCTGAGCCAATCTTTTATCTCCGTCTGCCCTTCTATACCATCTCTATTACTTTTACTTGTAACGATTCAGGGTTACTGTTATGGCATTGTTGGAAATGCCGACACTATGGCGACACTATGATTTATAACTTTGTTGTTAATGTTACGAATGTGTTATAATATTATAAGCATTAATTTAGTTTTCCCCACAAATATGAGGCCGCATCCACATTCCAATAAATACACAACATAAAAGGTTATGCTATTTGAATAACTTTTTATTTCATATTGTTTACTATCGTTACCATTTGAGAATGTTTTCTTCTCTTTATGGACATATCGACATGTTTTACATGAGCCACAAGGAAAATGTCCTATGGCTTTAAATGTCCTATTCTCTCGATTTAGAGGCATTGAAGTAAGAAAATTTGGGGAGACCACTGATTTCAGATTTTTAGCTCTTCTGAATCTCACCTCTACCTTCTCAGGGAGTGTGTTATTTAAAATAGGATCAACTTTCAAGACTGACCAATGTCTGCTAAACGATTTGATTAACCCATCTTGACTATTAAAATAGGTAATGAAGGCCCATCCTCCTTTCATTTGTCTAGCTTCTAATTTATTAGCTACTTATTTTACTTTTTGGGGCATAATTCAATAATTCTGCTTCTGTCCCCTTTTCTAGCTTTTAGGCTGCTTTCCTGTATCAGATTAACTGAATAATTTATTTCCAAAAATTATTTTTATATACATTTATAAAGAAAAGGGTTGAAGAAATTCAGTCCAAGTTGGCACACAACAAATAATTATTTTTTTTTCATTTCATCAATCTTAAAAGTCATTTAGCAGCATCATATCAAAAGTGCAAAGTGGATGCATTCCACTAAACTTCGAAATGCATGGTATCATAGTCATTAATCCATTAAAATCCATTTTTCAGCAAAAAAGGTCCATAGTCCAATATCCAAAAGGGCTATTTTTGCATACCTCTCAATTGTCCCACTTTGTCCCTCCCTCCTCCCAGTTTGTCCCGCTAAGGGAACAAACTTTAATCTTCCTTTTTAATTAACATTTGCAGGGGAGGTAAAATGTGTTAGTGTTTGTATGCAGGGAGAATACTTTATTTTTAGTTGTGAGTTGTGGCATCGAAAGGGGGTGGGGCTTGGATGGGAGGGCAGGGGCCAGCTTGATGGGGCGGTGTCGGGCTGTGCCAGGGGTGGGGCTTATGTGTCTCATGACAATGAAATTCTGTATTGTATACCCCAAGTCTAATGCAATTGCACATGTTAAAATAAATCCCATGATCCTTAAATATACTTAGTGGTGCACACATACATAAGATACATATTAAGAAATTAAAAGTTTTTAACATAAATTGACCTTCTTTAAATGTAATTGATAATTTTGTTTTGCAATACTGAGAAAAGACTGGGGCTGATATTCTGGTATGGACAGTTATGAGAAAAAATATTCAGACAATTGCCCATTATACCAACAAGCACTATAATGATATTGGACCAGATCCAGACATTACATACGATTGCCTTAAACTCATGACTTACAAGCAAGTGGGCAAAACCATGTTGAATTGCAGGGGAGGTAAAATGAATGTTACACTGTTATTAGACTTGTGCTAGGAAACATCATCTATCAACTCTAATACTGTTTGCAACTTTGTGGTTTTGCCCACTCGTTCAATATGTCAATAGTATGTAAATTCTGGTTTATTGTATTCAAATACAAAAATTTTATGGGGGTGGGGGTATTAATAGGAATAAAGAACATTACTGGTATTGATGAATATAGGGCCCTAGTAATAAGACATATTTGGGTATATTTACTAAGGCGTGAAATTGCAGTGAGATTGAAAAGTGGTGATGTTGCCCATAGCAACCAATCAGATTTGAGTTCACATTCTCCAGTGTTTAAAATTAAACTGAGAGCTTTATTCTGATTGGTTGCTATGGGCAACAACCCCACTTTCAAATCTCACTGCCATCTTACCACTTAGTAAATATACCCCATTGAGTAGTATTTTGTAGACAGATGGAGACATAATTATGTATATTTTTTATATAACATTTTGCTTACATTATAAGGAGCTTTGATTTTGTGTCCAATGCAACAGATGACCAGCCAGGATATTTAAGAAGCTTCACTGAAGTCAGTTCACTGAGGCAACAATTGAAAGTAGTATTAAGCAAAGCACTTTGGAATTTTTTTTGTTGTTTTGTTTGTATGTGCACTATGCATCAACTGTTTTTCATTGTATTTTTCTATATTATATATTGAAATACAAATTAATGTGACTAACAAATACATAAATAAATAAATATATCTTAAACTTTTTATACAGGTGTACATGTGGCCCTTGGTGCTCAGATCTGTATTTTTTATTATGGTAATCTCGTTGTGGTTTATTATAGCTTGTAAAACATTTAAAGGATAACTATTAGTATAATATTACATATATGTGTCTCTTTCAAAATTATTTCACAACTGGTATTTGGTATGGGATGTACAAGTTAACACTTTAACCTGCCCTTGAACGGGCCCTGTGTGTAGATGATTTGATAAGCATCTTAATTTAAGCAAACTACATCCATGTGCATTATAGGCATTAACTGACCCAGTGACAGAAGCCACTTTTTTTTTTATCACAAAACAAGTACTGGGGACCACAGCAATTATGTTGAACGTATTTCTTTTTGAACACAGAATATATACAAGACATGCTAACAAGCTAAAAAAAAACAAGCCCTTTGTGTAACTGTACACTATTTTTCCTTACAGTTGTAATAAACAAAATCTATATATATTACATTATTGGTATGGTAATTTATAATGCTACATTACACAGAAATGCTAATTGGTTCCTTTATATCTTTGAGGAAAAGGAAAAGGGAATCTACTATTATAACTTATAATGTGTGCATGTATGTTCCTGTGGTACACATATGATAGCCAGATGGTGCTTTACTATAGCAACACAAGCTTCAAAGGGCTATACCTGGGATTTCAAGTCTGGAGATTCTAAGCAATCAAAATAAAAGTTGACGTAAAACAGAAAAGTATAATGTTTTATTAAAATTTAGCTTTCAAAGCCTTTGGGGTAAGATGCTATTTTTCAATGGTTTATGTATCATTGCTTATTTCTTATTAATATCTTTGCAGTGACAATCTGCAGAAAGAAAATAGATGCCAAGTTTGACAGGTTATAGCTTCAGACAGAAGCCATAGAATGTGAAATTTGTACAGTCTTATGTATTTTTGCGACAGAGAGAAAGGAATGGGATGCCGACATCCTGGAGAAGAGAGTACGAGAGTAGTGAGGTTCCAGGAGAAAGGCCCAGGCCTCCAATATTAAACCGATCATGGTACACAAGGGGGCAAAAGTATTCCTACTGACAACCCCAGCCACAGTTATAGCCACCACATCGGTGCTCCAGCTCCCAGTTACTTTACTGTTATAGTTCACTTGAACACCACGGTGGTGCCCTTGTTTCTCAGCCGCATGGGCTGTCTCAGTGGTATTATTAAGGTGATAGGAGAAACATTATACATGGGGTGGGACATAGCGGGGAAAAGGTGTTGGTATGCACTTTGAGCACTGGACAATATCCATTGAGTGATTTTTAATTCCTCATATTAATTCTCAAAAACTTCTCTGTTCTATTGGTTCTGGGTGCCATGAAGACATTTGATATGGTCTCTTGACCCTTCATGTTTTCAACACTCAAGGACTTTGTTACCTTTGAACATTATAATAATTATCAAAATACCTTTGAACATTACCCTAGCTGTAGAGGGAACATATCACGTATTTATCACAGTGATCTTATGCTGCTTCCCACGGCAGTGGAACATCATGAGTGAGCATGGAGAGAAGATTTGGGAATGTCCCTGGATGCTGAGGAATAGTATATAATTTGTCAGCGTACCGCTAAGGTTTCTGTCAAAGCTGGAATACAGGAAATCCCCTTTAAATTAGAATCCCATTGGTACATGGTCCCTGGTCCCAACTCCATCTTCTGTATCCTGTTGTGTCAGATGCTTGCTGGTGGACTTGTGGCGCTTCCAAAACTTACCTTCATATATGGTAGAATTGTCCATTTAACTTCTGGGATGTTGCTTCTTCTTGACCAATCCATTCCAGATGCTGTAAATCTAGTTACCATTTTGTCTCACATGTGGCACAAGCATATAAACCCCAAATCACTAGGCCTGGAAACAAACTGCGACTCCAATGAGGGCTGAACCTGTTTATATGTCCCATGTGGAATTTGTCACAGGTCTTCTCAACAAGGCATTGCCTAAATACCACAGGGTCTAGATCCTTTGGTTCCATTTCCATTTTTGCCCAGCGCTTGGGCTATTATGACTACTTTCTTTTTTACTTTTTTCTTTTCCCTCCTTACATTCCTGTCTTTATCTCCCCCTCCTTACCCTACCAGTCCTCTCTATTTTGTTTTCTCTTCTTTCCTTCTTTTCACCCAAAAATAACATTTCATAATTATGTTTGAGTGTTTTTTATTATATGACCACGCTAGAGTTGCTGCTCATTTTTTTTAATCTTTTTTTTATCTTCTTTTTAGTATGCCTACTATTTTCGTTTTGATATGTGTTTTATCACATATATTTATGTTGTTGCGCTGGTCAGGCTTTCGACCATGGTTTTGAAAATTGGTCTAGTTTTACAAAAATGTATATATTTCCCATAGCAATCTTATACTAACTTAATTAAAATACTAATTTAGAATGTTCCTGATCATTGCAGCTAGCATCCTAAGAAGCAGAGTCTGTAAATTGCTAGACTGCGAGAATTATATATTTTTTTTCAAAATAAATATACATTGACTTTAGGTTTGCCAAACACTGTATGTAGTTGGTTGGTTGTAAAGTTATATTGTGTTCTGACAAGAATTCATAGCAAAGCATAGCCACTAAAAGAAAAATATACACAAAGAAAAATGTATAGTTTGACATAATAAAAAAAGAAATATATGCGTTTTAGTACAGTTCTTGAGTACCATTATTCTGAGTTTTCAATCCCCAAAAAAATTTGACCTCCCGTGACCATCATTAATAAAACTTTTACCATGTTTTACAAATAAATACATGAAAACCAATTACAATGTGCTTTGACTTTGCTTTGAAATGTAAATATATCCTGTTCAATATACTGTTGTGCAGAGATGCAACTATGTACCTCTGTGTTTCTGAAATTCATATTAACCATATGTCTGCATGGAATATTTTGACAACACAGCTCTGATTATGTAATTCTTATGTTGGGTTTACCTGTGTTACTGCTTTTACTTTTAGAATGAATTCAGATTTGTACATATTTCAGATACTTGTATCATAGTGCTGGGTTTTGCCACACAAGACAAGCTTGTCTATTGTCCATCTATTGAGACTGAAGTGATGCAAACTGCAGTAAAAATGTACATGTGCTTTATTCAACAAAAAACACAGTGGAAGGTCAAGGCTGTTTATTTTCTGGAGTAACAGTGACATAACAAGATGACACATAGCAAACATAGTGAAGTCAGTTTAGAAAACTCAGTAAAATATTGAACACTACTGTATATAGCATAAGGAACAATCGCTGACTGATCCTGGCCTATGTAATATTGCTATTGTAATTATACTCACAATTTCTAGGGTAGATCGATAGATAAATACAAAAAATATGCGCTCTATTAGAACTTGCAATAAATAGCAAAATTGCTAACATATGGGTTTAACAGAGTATACGTTGTATCACATAGACACTGAACAGGTCACGACAGACAAGTTACTGACCAGACATAGGATAATTAGCCTAAACACTCACTGTATTTACCTAAAGTGGACAAAATGAGATTAAATTGGACAGAACATGTTTTAAAAAACAAAGAGCGAGGTTCTGTAAAGAGATAGAAATGCGTAGATTAGTTACTTCACCAAAGTATTACAGATGGTTAGAATCAGACAGGCACCTGGAAAATATATGTACCTACACAGTTTTCATCTTATCTTAACATTCTGTACAATTATGCTTGCCACAGTAATAAAGCTGGTGCACATAAAAATAAAATAATTTACTTCTAACATCTGAACATAAACTTACCCTCACAAAAATGACTATAAATGACTATAAAACCAAAATGACAAAGGATTTTCTTGACATTTTAAATGACTTGAGATCTTGCTGTTCCTTTGACATGATCTTCAATAGGAATCATATTTTTCCCCTTATAGTAAGGGAAAATAATTGCATATATAATACTTGCAAGCCTATGAACTCAATTTTTACTACAGCATAAAGAATTGAAATAAAGAATTGTTGATTTTTCTTTTTTCACTTATAAAAGGTGCCATTAATTTAGAAAATAAGAAAAAAATATTATTATATAACGTATATAACGTATTTATGTCACCAAACTAATTAACCAAAGAGCATCTTAAAATAACACAAAATTGTACATTTACTATGTATCTCATTAAGAAAACTTAAAAATCAAGTAAAAATCACAACAACAACTAATTTTAGTCAAAACTGTAAAACTATATTTACCCCTAATTGAAGACCCGATAACATATAACATTATTTATAATCACCATTAAAACTAAACGGGCAAAAGCTGTTTTATTACAAACAACCAATGTATACTAAATTATACACCACAGTCCATGGATCAAGAATATATCCAAGTGGCAACTAGGACGGATCTGTACGAATGACTCTAATATAGATGACTGTACAATGCATGGCTTAAATCCTAGTTACTAAATTCANGAAAAGAGAATATCCCAGCAGATCTTCTATATAATGCTAAGACCACTTCTCTGAATCTCAACATAGAAGATCTTTTGATGTCTAAAAAGACCAATAAAAGTAATAGAGTCCCTACTACAAATTAAAAATGAACTTCTTTTGTGCGGTATTTTAACAGGACTAGGCAGATAAGATATTAACTGATATTAATGGATCCCTATTCCGGAGCCACTTTAAGAGAAATACTAATCTTAATATTATGTAGGGACCTAGAAACTACTAAATAACATTGTAAATGGAAAATTATCTCTAAACCTGAGCCTAAATTTACTAAACAGTGGAACTGGAAAAGTGGGATGTTGCCAATAGCAACCAATCAGATTCAAGTTCTAGGTTTCATTTAAATACTGGAGAAAGTGAGCTTGAATCCCTACTTTTACATTCCTCCATTTAATAAATTTAGGCCCAGGTGTCTCCTTCCTGTGGGAAATTTTAGATGTAATAGAATAAAATGTATGATTTGGTCAGATACAATGAAGATCAGTGCTCGAAGTGGAGATTGTAAGGTGGCGGTATGGTGCTAAGCCCCACCCCTTACATAAGCACCGCCCCCTCCAGACCAGCGATCTTTTAAACTAAAGTGTCCCCCCCTCCAGTGTTGAGGGGCGGAGCTTAGAAAAGGGGGCATGGCTTAGCGGGAGAAGTGCCGGTATACCATACCGGCATATACCGGCCCACTTCGAGCCCTGATAAAGATTGGCTATTCATACACTATAAGATAAATAAAAAGATTTTTCAAAAGTGGGAAAACCATGATGAATTTCAGGGGAGGCAAATTGTATTAGTTGCAATCAGTATTACAGGTGAGAGATGATGTTTCCAGCACAAGTCTAATAACAGTGTAACAGTAACGCTGGTCAGTATCTGTGTGCAACATGCAACAATAAAGTATTCTCCCTGCACACAAACACTGACATTCATTTTACCTCCCCTGCAATTCAACATGGTTTTGCCCACTCTTGAAATAATCCTTAGATTGGAATAATTTATCTTATAGTGTATGGCCAGCTTTATACTGGTAATATTTCTCTACTATTCATTTCATTAACTGTGGAACCTATTTGTGGCTTAAGGGACAGATTCAATTGTTTTTGCTCCTCATTTAAAGTTTGTGTAATTAAAGAAGCTTGCCCTTATTTTCTAGAGCCGCATATAAAAAGGAGCGCATTTCAGCTACTATAAAAGATTGCAGGGAATCGAATCTGGGTGTTTTTTCAATACAATATGAGGGCAGGACCACTGGTAAATGTAAAAAGAGATTCAGAGAGCAATAATAATAGTGCCTCACATAGTACACAATAAACCCCACAATAAATAGTGTGAGAGAATACAAAAATGAATTTTAAAATTACAAACTTAAAGTCATGATGGTCTAAAAAGAGCCCAACTTTGGGACATGTACAATGTATTTCCAAACCAAGTGCTAGATACCTTGGGGCCTCGGAGAAGCTGTTTGGGGAAACTTTATGGGGAGTTTTCTTGGTTTGGAAATGCATAGTGCTTGTCCCAAAGTTGGGCTCTGATAGATTTAGAGTTAGCACCACCATAGCAGAAAGGCCTTGTAACACTGGAACATATCACATTTCAGCCCATAGGAGTGTTTAATTGTCCACAGGACATTACCTGCTTCAAAGTTGCAGCTTACACCTTGTCAGGACATGGTGTAAGCTGGACATCAATTACCAGGGCTAATCCCTTCTGAATGCATGCAAATGAGAAAAGGGGCAAGGAATGGCACGGATGCCAGGCACAGATGCCAGGTGGATGTGCCAGCTTGAATCAGGTCCATTGTCTTTAGGCATGTTTCCAGCAGAACAAAACAGACACTTATCCCTAACTGTAAAAATGACACCTCCTAACTTAGAGCACTCCTGGACCTTGTGCTTTACGTCATTTAGGTTTTTCTTCCATTTCCAAGACACAGGCTGTAACTATGACCTGCACATTATGCATGTGAAAATTTGCAGTTTTATATGTACCTGACAAAACATAAGTTATAGCTTTATGGTTTTTATAATTCATTTAAACAAAACTTTTCAATTAGTGTAGCATACTCAGCTTATACATTGTGAACACACATCAGTTACGTTGGGCTATAATTTTTGACATGTCTTGTACATCTTTATGAGGGTATATATAATTAATTGCACCATCTTTGGAACCATAAACCATTGTGAATGTAATCCACTGCCACTTGCTAATTACCCATGGAAACAGCTTATAGATTTCAACTAAACAAAGGCAGCAAACATTAACTCATTTTTTTAAATAAACCGTACCCAGAATAACGCTTGACAGGTAATGAATCAAGAATGGTAAGGTGATCTAACTAACAATATTTTACTGGGACTTTTTTTACCATGATTGTTCTGTGTTTTTTTAGGACTGTTATTTTTGCAAGTGGAATGGCAAACTCTTAAGTGATCTACAAATAGAGATACATGTACAAGTTAATGTAAAAAAATGCTCACATTTAGGATTGTTTGAGCAGATCATTTTTTATTATAAAAAAAAAAAGATTTGGGAGAAAACCATTACTGCACAGAAATTGCCATGCATTGTGTGTCCTGTATTATAGAACTTGAAACATGTGTGGGCTGTTTGCAATAGACTGCATTCAATGCTACCTCTGGATACCTGTACAAGTTTCTGCTATAAGGGCACAATGCAAGAAAGCTTAGTGTACAGTAGTTATGTGGCCATATACGTTGTGTAAATGCATGGTAGTACATTGTAATGTTACCTCTATATTTTGATTAATGGGTGTGCCTCCTTGTGGATGCTCCTGGCTTCATAGTTGATCTTAATAAATCTATCCCTTTGGGTGTCCAATATGAGGAACCAAAACGACTCCCTTTGTGATAGCCTAAATAACTGATTGCCCCCTCTCTTATATTCTTATATTCAGACTGCATAGTAAAAGCTGAGGCTTTCATGAAAAAACCTGTCTTCATGATAGCCCCGGCTTTTTCAATGCAGTCTGAACGGCAACCACGGCTCTCTTTGGCCAGGTCTTAGACATGGCTAAAAAGAAGGGGTTGCCGGTAAACACCAGGTCCCAGGCTGCCTATGCACAGTGATGACCCAGGAAACCCCTGGGTCACCACTGTACAGTGTCAACGGGCAGACAGTGACAAGGAATACTATGATTTTGAAAGCTCAAGTAGATAAACTTTAAATTAAATTAAATTTATTGTATTTTGCAGTTGTAATACAATTGTTTGTAGTGTACCTCCTGAGTGTCCCTGCTTGCTAAGGTAAACAGGGCAATGAAGCGATCACTAAATATCTTAGAGTACTGAATGTGTTTACAATGCTGACATTTCTATGTATAGTAAAGATCCTTGTGAAGTATATGTAAAGCATTTGCAACAGTAAAGACATTAATAGGTCAATGTAGCAGTGCTTACTTAAACCAGGGGGGTATCCAACTAATCTGATAACATAGGATTAGATCCAGCGTTAGGAATAATAAAGGAAAGTAACACCTAGGTAAATATTGTTTTATTGGAGTTGAGATGAGTGTAACAGTAATGCTTTTGTCAGTATCTGTATGCAATAAGCAAAGAAAACTACTCTTCCAGCATGTAAATAATAAAATTCCCATGAAATATGTGTGGTACCCCAGGATCACAAGGGTTAATATGTTAAATGGTGTAGATTGTATGGAATTGTTTGGGCTATGACTTGTATAACTAGTTGCAGGGGTAATTGGAAGGTTATGAGGTCACGTGGACGGTAATTTGCTGAGGGGAGGAAAGCACTAGAACCGTGAAGAGCACTTGCACCTATAGGCCTGACTCCTGATTGGTTAGTGACACTGACAGGAGGGGTATAAGAGGTGTAATGAGCGGGAAAACATTAGGACCAGAGGTTGGGGAGGTGCAGGACACACCGAGACGGTGCAAGTGGTAAGGCCGTACAGTCCCGAGCCCTCTGTCAGCCTGCCCAGTAGGGATGAGTCACCTCCCGTAGAGTGGACGGGGGAGCCGAAGAGGATTGGGTAGTGGCCCGAGTGTATAGTCCATCCCTTGGAAACTGTTCTTAGTGCACCGTCCCATAGAGAACTGGGAGGAAGGAAGATGGAGAACTGGGACCTCAGTGAAGAAGAGTAGAAGAGCCCATATGCCGTTCCCATTTTCCCAGTTTCCAATAGCATGTGACCTGATCCAGACTGAGGATGTGGTCAACACTGTTGACCGAGTCCGGAGAGCCTGCTGACTGTAATAGTGAAGATGACACCAGCGGGATGGGGTGTTCCAGGGCTAAGATATTTATGACTCTTGTGCTTACTATATCGAGTGGAAGACCCGTGGAGTGTCCGGATGGGAGCTCATGAGATCAATACCTTATCCCATGGCTGTGACAATGCCTGAGGTCATTGCACAGTCAGAAACAGGTTTTGAGAACCCTCGGATCAAAACCCCTTTTGTCCCGTTGCAAGGCTGAGGTAGGCCTATGTGCGTCGAGTACCGCTTATTTTGTCAACAATAGAACTTATTATTGACAATTCCTTTTAATCCATACATGCACTGGAACTTTAACTGAAGATCCATATAAATACTGGGGACACTGCTGTCATCACTTTGAGAAAAGACCTTAAACAAGCCAGTAGTCTTCTCTCTGTGGGTCCACAATCTCTCCATCCAGCTAGTGTCCTGGACTACCTGCGTACTACAGCAGTCTCATTTCACTATACGGGGTATGGTATCAGTTTTTATTGTTTTCATTTTATTTTTGTGAATCGTATGTTTATTGTATGAACTGGTTTTATTTATGAACATACATTGATGAGAATTTTCTGTATTTTTCCTCAGTTTCATCTGAGTACATCAGTTAAGAACTGATTGATATATAAACAGACCACATTTATTAACTATTATTCTATTTCGAAGTTTAATTAATGCACACGACAGATTACCAGCCCTTGAGAAGCCAGGTTTGATCTGCAATGGAGAGGTCGATGAAATTGGTGGTTGTGAAACAAGGACAGTTCACATTTGCAGAAAAAATGTGAACAGGCGTTTCTTGCCAGGTGTATGTTGCGCGCAGGAGCTAGAAGCAAGTAATTTGTTCCCTGGACAATTAGCTGCTTTTTAAAGCTTAACAATGTTTATTTAAAAAAAAAAATATATATATATATTTATATTTTTTTATAAAACATTTTTAAACATACAAAAAAACCTGCTGTGTAGCTTTCTTTCTTAACAGTCGACATGCTACTTCTGCCAGCTTTCGTGCGCAGCGAGCATTGCTGCACACAGTGCACAGGCTCTGGCTATAGAAGCCGGAGCCTCTGTGCTCACATTTCCCTGCATGCTATTCTGAGCTGCATGTTTCTGCAACTCTGAATAGACTGAAAAAAAGAGGATGTTATCCATAGCAACCAGATTCAAGTTCTCAGTTTTATTTTACACACTGGAGAATGCGAGCTTGAAACTGACTGGTTACTATGGCCAACTTTTTTAATTAACTAAACTTAGGCCCACATCCTAATATTTTTCACTTAATTCCCCATCACCTTATTTTTTTTACACTTACTTTCTCTCTTTCCATTTTCACCTTTTCCCCTAAATTCTATCGTGACTGATATTTACATACTATCAACATTTTAGTCACTAGTTACAGATTTCCATATATGAGAGGAAGGGTTGTTCCCACAGCTGCTCTTATGCTAGTCATTTTCACAGATGAGACCAGGAAAAGGTTCCTTTTCTCAACGATTCACCTGCATAAGCAACTATATGAGTAGGGCAGGTTCGTACACTGATGGCACAAAAGGCCCCGCCCCTGGAACAGCTAAAACCACGCCCACATCACAGCATGTCACGCCCATGCCTGCCCCCTTTTCATGCTGCAATAGCGATCGCTGCAAATATTTTATATTAATGTTAAAAAAACACATTAATGCCCAGTAGGTTATGCCCTTATCCCCTTAAACTGCTAGGCAGACTGGACAGGGGCACAGTCTCGCAAAAGCTGAACTTGGGAGGTGTGCAACAAGCATTACCTGGCCATGTAATTGCTCTAAATACCCATCCACTAGGTGTCGATGTAAAAGATTGTCTGGTTTCTTGCATTTCAGAAATACCTTTATGATTGTACATGATCAGCTTCAGGCATTCCACACTGTGCACAGACGTCAGATCATTGATTTCATTTCTCAGTATGCCCCAAGGGAAAAGTGAGCAGAGATCTGAAATACTTCCTATGTAACAAGATGTGCATCCAGTAAACCTTAAGTCTCACATTACAAATCTCCCATACATGTGTCAGTTCTTGAAAAAGTCAGAAAACCTGTAACTCTGCTGACCTTACTAGTCATTTAAAGTGAGGTCATACTATGTCAGGAATCCAACAATGTCTGTGTGTAAACACAAGGTTGTAATCATTTCACTACATTAGAGAGACATTCATTATTACAAATATGTTGTTTGCAGTCAAGAAGGGAAGGGATTAAGGCAGAATGTTGCTGTGTATATATAGGAAATACTTTCAGCACTTTAGCATCGTACAGTGGATTTGCAGTGGGCTCTGGACATTGCTTGTCTTTACGTTATGTATAGTTTTTACTGCATTGCACAGTATAAAAGAATACTGCAGTCTTGAGGCAGGTGTCATATTTATCTTCTATTTAATATAAAACATGCTGGAGAGAAGGTGCTAAAAAGAAAAAAGTGGAATAAACACAGCATACCAAAGGAATTAGTTTATTGATTAACTGGTTTCTTATTAGCACCATCATATTTTGTATATTTAAAATTAAAATGATTAGTGGCTGAAATGCAGTAATGTGAGTAAAAACTAAATTAATAAAAATTTTGAGAAGGTGCTTGTTAAACTAGTTCAGTTTCACCAAAGTATAACTGAACTATATGTACTATAACAAAACACGCAACTGATGGTAGCTTCTGCAATAATTATGGGTAACTGTAAAACACTGCACTTGGCTTGGCATATATTTGCAAATGTGTTTATAATTTCCGCATTTTATTTTACAGCTGTCAGGTTAGCTACTGGTTACAAGCAGTGTGTTCGACTTATTTTCCATTTGTATCTGTATACACATGATATTTAGGATTCCCAGTTCCGGTAGGGCACTTTTTATCATTTTTGTTTTAACAGTATAGTATATACATGGAATTTGTGATTGAAATTTGCACCTTGCAGTAGTGCTAAGGCTTTTTAGACTAGTTATAATCTTAGTTAGGGTGCACTAATGACTAATGAATCAGGGTATGCCCCACGAATGTGAAATGTTTCCAGTACAAATTAGCTGAAGTCACTGATTGGTAGGCCAAAACAAAATTGTATATAGTTGTATGAGATAGGCTAGCAAAAGAGAGATTCCAAAAGCAAAATGCAGAAAGAAGTAAATGAACTGCAAATCTGAAAATATGATCAATATGAATAAAAGTACTTTGTTGAACTTCTTCAGAAAGAGTCCTAGTAAGAACATACATTTATAAATGTAAGTTTCACCTTAAATGCCCATTAAAGTGTCAGTTAAAATATTGAACACCTGTTCCCATTTTTAAACTATCATTGAAATGTCCAGTACACACTCATAAATACAGAGCTGTTTAGCATTCCATGTCCTGTTGGAAGGTCAGTGTTGCTTGGTTTGGATCATTAATCTTAATTAACATGTTATTGTAAAAAAAGGATGGACTGGTTTATTTACAAAATTCCATTCCTAATGGACTCTTGGTACAGTAAATTAAAGTTCTGAAACTACAGTGTAAACGAAAACAATTTACTAAAGGTTTTTGATGGCACACAATTTAAAATATTAAAAACATGGACACAGTTGTATTTTGTAACCACCCCAATATATATATATATATATATATATATATATATATATATATATATATATTTATGAAAT
>JABWIB010007939.1:20082-31378 GCA_016617825.1 Platyplectrum ornatum | reverse complement strand
AGGCAGGTACAAGGTAACAGAGCAGGGAACAAATAAACAGGTGCAGGATTAAAGCAGCAGAGAAGCAAGGACTAGAATAACAGCTAAGAAAAACAGAACTGGAAGGCAGGGTCTAGGCAAGATAAAGAACAGACAAAATAGACCTGAGCACAGCCTGGAGCAGAGTCACAGAGACTGAAAACAATTAATGATCCAGCNATGAGTTCTGGATCATGCAGGGATATACAGTATAACCAGAATTCAGGTGCTAACAATCACAGATAATTAACACAAGGAGCTGGACAGTGACCCCTCAGGTGATATCTAGTAATACACTGCTGAACAGTGGCCTCTGATATTGTAGGCAGTACTACCAATACACAGGCCCAACAGCAGCCCCTAGGGGCAAACCTGGAGATCACAGTGTAACAATGGTGCAGGGCTTTTTTGGTATAATGTTGACTATACACATATTTATTAAAATTGGTAGGGAACCCATACATTGGGTCTTTTTGAGTAGCTACATCGCACCAGCAATACAGTGGTTGACCATAATCTATGGGAACAACCTACAGGGACACATAATAAAGCCATGTCACTCTCTTTAAACTTAGATAATCACAGTAAATTACTCATGTTCTATAGAAAAATATAATGGCAGGAACAAATATTACAAATATCTCAGGAGCCAAGTGATAGGTTGGTAATAAAAATAACACAACAGAGNAATATCTGGTTACATAAAATAAATACACAATGGTCAGTTGCACTGCCAGGGTTGCTCTATTTTACACTGTCAAACATCAAACAAAAATGTGTAGGTTACTGTGAAACTATAGCAGGCTCCACAGAGGCTTGGACGCCAGAAGTCTTGGACTGTTGGACTCTGATTATTTTTGTACTTTGTTTGACAGACACTTCTGGAAATGTCTTCTTGTTTTACACCGTCAGCAGAGCTTCCAGGCAAAGTTCCTTACGTATCTTTAAATACTGCTAAGCTGATTGGCATTTACTCGCCCCCTCTGTATAAGAATCATAGGTTCTGCCTTGGCAGGGGTAGGTATTTGTTTTTTTTATAGAACAGCTGACATCAACCAACTTGCTTGAGAAATACTAATAAGGAGAAAATAATAGGTCAGGATACACCACTGATCTGCATATGATTTGTTAATCTGATGAGACTTTCATGTGTTCTGGGTGGATGTTTACATAATGAGTTTACTTGCTTACATGGCTCTAAGAGTTGTATTCTTTTTTTATGCAGCATATGTTCCCTGCCAAGCTGTCACTTGGACATGCTGTGAGTGGTTTTTGGATGAACAGCAGCTCCTGCTATTTTGGGCCGTGACACAGCTTGAAGTTTCAATTTATTTTGATGATCCTGTCAATCAGATTGAAACAGTTCTTGTTTCTTGTTGCTTCATTTTCTTGCCTAGGAAATCACAGTAGATTTAGTGGTGTCATAACATTATGCTGTAATGAATCTTTCACTACAGAGGAGACAGGGGCACATGTTATCGCTCCCTCTGCAAGATTTATTATTTTATTCTTCATAGCTGTACATGTAGTGGACAGTGCATAGGGAGCTTAGTAAATGAACACATTACCTAGTGCGAATATTTGCTTTAAGTTAAAATACTTACATAGATCTGAGAATGCAATAAATAAAATGCACAGAGCTGCTCTCAGTTTTGGTCGCAATGATGATAGTAACTAATTTAACAATGATACAGTCTATGGACCCGATTCAGATTTACACTCTCATGACTTACACTGTCATGGGCAAAACCATGTGGAATTGCAGGGGAGGTAAAATTAATGTTATACTCCGTTCACACAGACTACCCTGGTAAATCTGTTTTTAATGAGCAGGGTTGTTAGCTGTGGATCTGAATTACCCTGGTAATAACCCTGTTCACAGTGCTGAATTACCCTGGTAATTCACAAACTACCCTGGTAATTCACAAACTACCCTGGTCAACACCGTTCACACTGAACCAGGGTAGTTAGTAGTAATATTAGCGCCGTTTACATTGAGCACACTACCCAGGTAGTTCAGTCAACCCGGGAAGTTGACTGAATTACCTGGGTAATAGCCCTCTGTGTAAATGGGGTATAAGTTTTGCATGCAGGGAAAAAACGTTATTTTTGCATTTTTATTAGACTTGGACTAGGAAACCCCATCTCTTAACCCTAATATGTGATATGATGAATTGCTGTAATATGTGTGGTGTTGATTTAATGTGTTGCAAAAATGTGGGTATTGTTGTAATATAGGATGACAGTGTGGGCTACGGTTCTAATATGTCATTGCTGTAATATGTATGGTGTTGCTTTAATGTGTGGCAGAAATGTTGGTATTGTTGTAATATAGGATGACAGTGTGGGCTATGGTTCTAATATGTCATTGCTGTAATATGTTGGGGTGATGAGTTGTATTTCTGTAACATGTAGAGGTACTAACAAATAAGGAGATGGTTTATAAATAACAATGTATCACTCAATATATTTTGTTTGATACTTAAAAAAACTGCATCTGAAAATTATTTAACATTATTATAATCCCTTTCAGGTGCTCTTGGCAGAGGATGTGGTTAGTTGCTTTTTTGACAGGGCTGTCACATGACAACAAAACAGCGAAGCAGAATTCCCTAACAGCAGGAGTTTCATGACTCCAGCAGTGCCGTCAAGTAAGGATATAGAATCCCTAATTCTTACCCTAACCCTTCCCATCCACTACCGCAACCATTCCCTCCTCGCTGTCTAACCCCAACCATCCCCTCAGGGCCGGATTAATGTTTGTATGGTTCCNCTGTGAACTGTGAGGGCCACTGCTAAAAATTAACAAAAGTAGATATAACATATAAATATACTGTACTTACTGTACTTACTATATTAAACAAGCTATACAAGCTATATGCGTCCAACCTCAAATTCTGCCCCTTTAAGTGTGTCCAAGCCTTTATTTCTGTCCCTTGTATGTGTCCAGCTCCACATCTGCCATTTTAAGTGTGCAGCCTTCATTTCTATATATATATCTTATATACTAATGTCCTTAAAAACCACCCAATGTGTGGGGGCCTATTTGGATGGGGCCCCGGGAAAATTGCCCTGATTGCCCTGTGATTAATCCAGCCAAGACTCTCCTCCCCACAACCTATCCCTCCATTCCCTGAAACCTAACCTCTACCTTCCCTTCCCAGCTGTGTAAACCTAAACCTTCATTCCCAACAGCCTAACCCCAACCCTCCTACTCCTATTCTTCCCTTTCTCCCTGTCTAACCCCAACCATCCCCTGCACTGCTACCAGCTGTCGGAGCAGTCGGTGCTATAAATGTTGTTAGTAGGTCTTACAACATACTACTTCATTCATAAAAATGACTTTTGGTGTAAATACTGCGACTTTATCTATGTCGAAAATATAGCAGCCCATGTATCATTCTTTTGAAAGTGACATCAAGCATATCTAAAATCGTATAAAACAATCCCACAGGCTAGAACAGATAATTGTCANTGAGATCTTAAGATGAATGCAGTCTTTTTCTTTAGTTGTCTGTTGTCTGTATTCCCAGGCAAGCATATTTCCGTTATTTACAACTAAGGTATACCCTTTAGGCAAAATTTAGAGAGTTGCCATTGCTCCTCCAGTCTTCCCCGCTATGGGCTATTCTGAGTGATGTGGGCATGAGATGGGCATTTTCCTATATCTACGCCACAGTTGCCTCTGAGATTTCTCCTGTTTCNTTAAACCCTCTTTGCTTCAAATGGGAGACTGATCTTGGCCATGGTCGCTGATGTTGCTTAGTACTAAAGGTACCACTGCCTGCATTAGGTTCCAACAGGTGCACTTTTATATCCTCCATCGGGTGTATCATGCTCCATCTGGGTTTATTAAAAATTGTGGTCTGCTCATCTTCTCAGTGAGGGATGGGCCTCACTTATAGCATATGTTTTGGAGAGCCCAGTGGTATTAAGGTTGTGGAATGGTATTTGGTTCTATATTTCATTACCCTTGCTTGACCCTAAGATTTGTTTATATGGGGTATCTTTTGAGGAGTTGGCTGGGAAAATGCATGTATCCGGTCTACGTTAGTCCAGGTTGTCCAGCAAGACTTTGGCTAGCGTCTGATCCTCCATCAGTATATAAATGGAAGGCCTTGGTTCCACAGCACTACATGAAATATTTATGTATGAACAAAGGAAGGCATTACCACCAACATATGATAAAGTCTGGGATCATAATAAGGTCATAATAAAACAAATGGTACTTGATATGATTATGGCGCATAGATGAAAAGAGAGACTACAGTTCTACTAGTAGCNTTTCTACTAGCATTTCTTTTTTTAAACTTATCAATACTCATGGTTCAGGCCAAGACTTAAAGTGACACATTTCATATTCTAAAATAAGTAGGTAATAACTTCTTAGGTGGGCTAATAAGCTTTTAGTTAACATGATGGAAAATATTATTTAACTGGATTTTTTGTGCTAACATGAAGAGGGAGATTTAATAAGAGTGTGCATTTTTCTGTTAAATCGCAAACACACCTATTATATTAGTATCATAGTAACTTTACTAACTCAAGTGTGTACTTAATACTTATTACTGAATATAAATCTAAACATTATTACCATATCTTTCATTTGAAAATTATTATTTTTTGGCTTCCTTTGTAATTGTGAATGTAATATTCAAATAATTAAATGTTTTTTTTATTTTATTTGCAGAGTGGCATTATATATATTGCCGGAAATCTATAGACAACGTTGAGTTTTAATGGAACCATATAAGTTGTTTTAGAAAAAAAAACAATGGAAGAAAAATTATTAAATCTCATGATCCATTATGTTTGACCATGCACAGAGATTAAATAACATTTTTGTTGAAAGACAAAAGCAAAGGTCTTGGTGCCAAGAGGAAATGATCTCTCAGAAAGGAAATGATACGTTGAATAGCTGCAGTTGTACTTTCACCTTTGGGAACTTGGTTTAAAGCCATCGTTGCTCTACTTGACAAGTAAAAGAATCCATTGAGAGTGAAAACTACTATGGGACTGCTGTGGTATTAGCTCATATCCTAAAGGGGTAACTAGACACATGAAGAAATGCACAGCACAGACACTGTGAACTGACATCTATAAATACAGTACATGCTTTGGCTTTTCTGTGCTTGATTGTTAACTACTTGCGGTGTTTTATAAATTCACTATATTTTATTGCTGTATTTAAAAAAAGGGCTAAAATATGATGTATTTCTCTTGTTAAAAAAAATATTTCTAAAGTTAAAAAAAATAAACCAAAATTACACAGTACCCAATGAGAATGTTACATGTAAAGCTTTTATAATATATATATTATATTAATATATTTTTTTCTTTCATTTATTTTACTGGACAACAAAGTGTAGTTTGCAAATATACCATATGTTACTGAGGTATGTGGTGAAAACATGTTCCATTTACTGTAGATCCAGTGAAATTTTAATATTCTATTAATATCCACTGCGGTTAAAAAGCAACAACATGGACAACATTTTTGGATGACTGTTTCATGCTTTGGATTTTTTGAATATATAAAATATATAGCTTTTTGAGATGCATTTGATCAATATCACTGAGCCTTACCTACATACATACATACCTGTTATGTGTATAACAGGTCTTGAACTTACGCAACAACATATAAGCAGCACCAATGATCGCTGTCCCTCTCCATTGAGTATTGGCCGGGCTGGTTGTTACAACTGCTAACCCTGGAACGGAGTTATAATAATGACATCTGAAGATGGCGCTATTACAAGAATCCCAGCAATCTCTCCATAGAACTTCCTTTTCCTTATCCTAGCAGCTGTTATTAGACAGAGTAAAAGGGAGAAATATATGAGGAGACAGCTGGAATATATGTAAATTTAAATTTAAAAAATGCACACACATATGTATAACATATATCTGTTTATATGTTTATATGAACACTGAGTATGGGCAAAATATAATATAAACAAAAAACTAAAAGAAAAGAGTTTAAACTTACCTGACCTAGAAGATGCAACAGGAACACACTGCACACGTACAGTGATTTCCTTTCAGTTCATAGAAATATTCCCAAAAGAGTACCACTGCGCCAGTATCCAAGAATGTTTTAGGTATAAAATGTATCAACAATAGCTATATACTACAATATATACTGTATTAAGGGATAACACTGTTCCTCACCTTTACATAACTCCTAACAATGCTGTCACCGAAAAGGGACAAATAAGCCCCACCCATGTCCCCCAAGCTCCACCCCTGAATGTGCCCAAGCCTGTGACTTTTTGGCTTGTTTATTTCAGGAGTTTTGTCCCTTTATTGACACAAAGTACAAGGCAGGACTGCGGATCTGTCACCTGGAATTGGGCCTATGTTTATGGGATCTAGACATTTGGGAGGTATTCCTTTATACATATGTGCAGTGTTTGCTTACCCCCCCTGTATTCGATTTAACCGGTTTCTGGAGAAGGTGCCATGTCTATCTTGTATCCAGTACCAGGGACAGTGCTAGGTCTGTGGGATCCCTAGGCAGACCTAGCACAGCGCCCCCTGGCCATCAACTAACGTGCGGCGTGACGTCATTACGGTGATAACGTCGCACAGCTTCTAAACTCCCGAGGAGGGCACTGCCCGCCTTCCCGGTTTTTACTTATTGGGGGCTTTTTTTTTCATTTTTTAAAGTAATTTAGAATTACATAAAAAAATGAGGTGCACAGGAAAAGCTATTTTCATTTCATGGGCTTTTAACTTGTTTATTAATAATGACACTGTCGAGCTTCACACAAATTCATCGTTTTATCTCCTGGTGTAAACCAAGCACATTCTATATACTACTGTTGTGTCCTAGAATAAACCAGAACTGGACCAATTTCATAGTATGACTCAACATACCTCAAAATACAAAATCCACATATTTTAATATATTCCATATTTACCATAATTGTGGTTGACCTTTTAAGAGGCCCAGTATATTGTCGGTTCCTCATTAAGCATTTTTGTAAGAAGACAGTGTCTAAGTAGAAATTTAGAAGTGGTGGTATGGACAATGAAAAATAGCGGTATGGAAACACAGAACAATAGAAGTCAATGGAGATTTATNATTTTTCAATTGAATCCATGGTATAAATGACAGAGTAATCCCTATTGGAAATTCAATAGGGAATTCAACATATTGTACCACCCCCACACTTCTGATGTTGCCTGTCTCAGTTTTATATAAAGAGATAGATAGCTGGAAAGCAACTTAATCCAAACGTTTTACACATCNGAAGAGAATTCAAGGTATATAACATTTATAGGGAAATAGAATATGCATAATTTATTTGCAGATATTGGAATGCTATGGCAGACTTTATGGCTAGAAAATCAACCAGTCCAAGATCAAAGCCCTGGCCTTGTATCTCCCCTGATCCACATTGCTTACTATAGCTCTCAGTCATGTCCATCACACATTAAATGCTTAGGGATCATAGTCACAAAATCCTATTTACAGTTGTGTCAGGGAAATTACCCCAATGTTTCATGTATTGACCCAAGACCTTCAATACACTGCAATACTGATTCCTTGTGGGAATACTTTACAACAGTGAAACACCGTCACGTGCTCTTACACGCACTCTTTCTTTCCATTCAAGCCCCATTTAATGTCATGTGGAAAAGTTAAGGTTTGGTCTGGGGCAGGGCTCGAAGTGGGCCGGTATATGCTGGTATGGCATATCGGCACCTCTTCTCCCGATAAGCCCCGCCCACTTGTTAAGCCCCCCTCCGGACAGGAAGGGAAGCTTTTAGTACAAAAATCGCTCGTCCTGAGGGGGCGTGCCCATTTTGAAATGCTCACTTCCAGCCCTGATCTGGGGTATGGAATTATATGAAAGCTCAGATGTAAATATTTGTCTTCAGATAAAGGGCTCCACTCGGAGGATGTACGGAGGTCTGAAAGGGTATAAGAAGTCAACAAAATGTTTTATGAACTGTACAAAAACTTTCCTGTGGATTATAATTTTATATAATCATCGTTTCACAATGCCTTTTAATATTTTACTTTAGAAAATGTCAAACATTTATATTTTATAGCTCATAACATAAGAATTTACCTAAGACAGGAATATTAATGTTCTTACCACGTTCATTATAACTACATTTTAACATTCAATTCCCCTTTTTTTTCTTAACTTTTTAATCCTTGAAATGCAGAAGGGCCCTTAAACTACTGCAGCATTTTACAATAAAAATCACTTTTAACACTTGAGATCTCTGGGGGAACATTAACGACATATGACTTTCACAACTAAAAAATGATTCATTTTTATTCTAAAACACATTTTTTTAATATGTGACACTCCATTCACTATGGAGCTGCTGCATGATACACTTCTAATCCTTGCATCAAGTTTGAACACAGTGTAGTACAGAGGCAACGGTGTAGTTGAAATGTATTTAATGATATAAGTTGTATTTACTTTTTATTTAGTATCAAATCTCAAGTTTATTGAGCAACAGGAGGTACACGGTCAGACACATCACCAAAAGATACAAAGGCAAACAGTGTACATCAACTAGTAACAATATAGGTGTCATAGGATATTTAAATTAACCATGGTAACCATGAAGGAAGTACAGAGGTAGATAACAGGAAACAAGAAAAAGAGAGAGGGGGGAGTGAGCAGGAAAGAGGGAGGGGGAGAAATTGGAGAAAAAAGGAGGGGAGGGGTGAAAGGTAGCGGCCTCTATGGAAAATGGGTGGAGACAAAATGTTAAGGTAGACCACGAGGATGTTGCGGCCTACAGGTTGAGGAACTGTTCAATCTCAGTAAAGCAGAGCCAGGCCCCCAGGTCATGAGGTATGTCGGGTATTGGTCGGTAGCGGAAAGAATTATATCGTCCATAGAGCGGTAGAATTCTACCCTACGAAACCATTCCTGAATGGANGGAGGCATGGTAGATCTCCAGTGGACCGGGATGATCACCCTGGCAGCGTTCTCAAGTGCATTAGGAGGGAATGCTTAAACCGGGCTAGGGTACAGGGGGAGGAGGGAGAGCTACTTTTAATTTAGAAAATTGTGTATTTTCAATATAACTTGGATTTAATGAATGGGATTACTTCTGATGGAGCAGTGGCCAGCAATGGGAGCTGAAATCATGTAGCCAGAACTGCAAGACTTGGAGCATTGTAATAGGTTGGACAGCTCTGTAACTATGTGGTCTATATACATAGTGTTAAATTTTCATACTTGAAGCATCATCACAAATCATCATGATGATTTGGATGATACTTCAATATTTACATAATTTCCCTGCCCTCTAATCTCCAATGACGTTCCTTCTCAGGTTATATTAGAAACTTCACAGTTCCTTTTGCATTTGTGCTCATCTACTATCTTTAAGTAAGGCAGCAATGTACAGGTGATGTCTGCCCCAGCCAGAAGTGCAAATTTTTATTTTAAACAGAGAAGAAGCGGTTAAGAAGCTTACTGACCTACACAGGGTTTTAGGGCAGCTCGTATAACATGTCCTCTTTATATACAACAGCACACCTCTTATTTGGCCTGCTCAGCTTTCCCATCATGTGCTGTATGTGACATTTATGCAGAAAGGATAATATTATTCTGTGCATTATGCCGGGTGACCATTTCTGCCATCAAACATGCTACCAATAAAATCCAATGGGACTGGATACAGATATAAGAAGTCAATGTTTTTCGCACTTTGGCTGCAGAAAGCATCTTTTTTTCACTACTGTGTATGTAGACTTTCAACATGGATCCTCATTTNTAATGCATATCCAAGGTCAGGGTGGAAGCATCAGAATGCTTATGGTGTCATAGAAAGGGAGAGTTATGGTAACTGAACAATAAGGGCTTGGTTAAGACACTACATACAATCCAGATTACCAAACTCTGGAAACCCTGACCACTGCTTGAATGTCAGGAGGCTGCTGGGCGAATTGACAGGAATGCAATACCCGGTAATAAAAAAAAGCTGTAGGATTCGGTCATTATTTCCACATGGATTCATATTCATACCCAAGTATAAACTGGTAATCCAATAATGCACTAGAATTTACTTTAATTGAAAAAAGTTCATATCAAGCATTACGTGTAGTTAATGGAAATTTGTTTTATAATAGTGATTTGTCTTAGTAGCCATAGAAACGGTTAGTAAGTCTAGTTATGACGGGTCTGTAAAATAAAGCCTGAAATATCTTAGTTGTTAATTAGGGCGATACATTTACTTATGCACCTAAATATATAATAACTCAAGAGCATTTTGGGCACAGGAACAGCCTAATGGATAATTTGGCTGTAGTTAAGATTTGTAAAGTGACTTGTCTAAAAACTGCGTTAAGTGCCTCAAATCTACTTATTTTTTATTTGTTAATTGAGAAATATATTTACTATACTGTACTATGGGCGTGTGATATCTATAATCCCTCAGAGTGGAGTCTATCACATCTCAGGATGGTGTTGTTACTATCTGTTATTAGAGGGACGCAGGGGAGGAAAAGGTGGGTTTGTGTAGGGAGACCATCTGGATACTGTTCCCGGCGTCTCCCCATACAATAAAATATATTTTTCAGTGGTGTTCCACGTTCATATGAACAAGGAACACCACTGGGCAAAATAAACTGTAAAAAAAAGAAAAAAAGATAAATAAAATAATAAAATTACCCAATTGTATAATGGAACTTACCTACTGCGCATGCAGCGGTAACAAAGCTGAAGACGAACGTGCCGCATCTCCTTGCGGACATCGGGATCCAGGTAAGTTTTTATATTTTATGAACGATGCATCCAGTCTTGCTGCAAGTCTGTAACAGGATTGTTCATAAAAGATCAATGCTGTATATAAATATAGACCTATATATTCTGTCAATACTCTTCCTACTAGATACTTGCTTCTAGTGCTTCCAGATTATTAACAATAAGCAAAATAGGGAGAAAGTCTAACTAGTGGTATGAGTCTCATCCTTGACAGCCACATCACAAGGAGCTGATGACAACATTCTTGTCTTGTGCTTATGCATGACTGCAGTGTATGCAGCATCTCTGTTTCAGAAATCTATATACTTCAGTGGAAAAGAGTCATGATAAAGATGAACCTTATTCAACTCTGCAGTACATTGAGCTTCTTATTNATGCTGCAGCTTCATATTCACTTCTTATTCATGTTCCAGCTTTTTATTCACTTCTTATTTGTACTGCAGCTTCTTATTCACTTCTTATTCATGCTCCAGCTTCTTCTTCAATACTTATTTATGTACCATTAACTTATTAACTTCTTATTCATG
>JABWIB010007939.1:1949-13029 GCA_016617825.1 Platyplectrum ornatum | reverse complement strand
TGAACGTAACACAGAAAAGATATGACTGTTAATTAGTTTGGTGCATTGTGAATAATTACACAATTACAATATATCATCAAACATGCAATATTTCAGCAATGAAATTACTGCTATTTACAAATTGTATTTCTGAATTATTTGTATAAAGCTGTATATATAATCTNCAATAGAAAATGCTTTCAGAATTCAGAGGTGTTGTAACTCTACGTAGTTTCAATTAATTTCAGTCTAGTGTACTCTAAACAGCATTAATCAAATCTTAATTTCAGATGAACCTATGTATTTGTATATATGTGTTATTATTTATGCTAACAATTTGTTTAATTTATGCTTTTTATGTTGTGAATGCAATATAATTGCAAATGAAAAATGTTAGCAACAGCAGCCCATATACGCAGATTGAAAACGTCTTACCTTTACAGTCACATGTCTAAATGTCAGAGTAAGCATTTGTCAATATTCACTTTTCTCAAGTAATAATGAATATGCCATTTAGTGGTATGCTGGTTAGAAATTTAATATTGTTTTGAAATTTCATTCCCAAATATTATTTTCTAACAAATAGTAAATTTCATATTAAGGTTATGATTAATATTATTATTATTATTTTTATTATTATTATTATTATTATTATCATTATTTTATCTGTAATTGTTGGTTTATTAGTACTGGTTTTATGTACCATCATATATTATAATACTATAAAAAAAATTAAATAACACTCATTAAGTACCCACAAATATGAAATGGAGGAAAAGCTTACTGCATGAATTGTTATTTTACTTTTGTAGTACTAATTTGCTTATTCTTGGGGTAAGTGTCTATAATGTATGTCTAGTGTGTATAGTAAATATCAATTTGAAAATAATGAGATCATAAGCTGCAAAGTGCAAGCGTCAGTAAATATTCAAGGTTCATGCTGAGGATCAGAGTGGCCTGTTCATCAGAGAGAGGTTGTGGCATACTGCATGATGGCCGAATAGCTGTGATGCATTCAGCATACCTCTATGTTGCAGCTGCTGATCGTATTTCATAGAACTGGTAAAGCACTTAAAAACTAAAATTAGGCACTGTCTGGTTGTAAATATTTCAGATTGCAACATGAAGTTCTAAACAGGGAGGATTTCCCAGTGAAGTAGACTATAGCTGTATTTTGTGTGTCTATCTTATGTGCAAAAGTCATAACACTCCATAAAGAAATATCCACTTTTTTTAAAACACTGAGTGTTTCTAAGTCCTAACTCNAAAAGACTTTAAAGTGTCACCATCTAAAATCACATGGCTTTATAGCTGCAATTTTAAGATATAGAATAAGGTATATTGTATACCAAAGAATATCATTTAGATGAACAGTCATTGGTTTTTGCTACCTTTAAATTCTATTTTTTGAAGAAGCTACATACTCGTTGATTTACCAGAAATATTTATACATAAGGATGGTGAATTAAAAATATGCTGAGCAAAATGTAAAACTGAAGCTAATAGTACTATGGTCTCAGTGTTCTTAAGCTAATTATCCGCTCATAAACCATACTTTTAAACACATAAGAAGTGTGTGCTTCAGATATTATTCTTTTCCTATATAAAAAGGTGTCAAATAAACAAAGCTGAAATTGCGAGAGGACAGTTCTCAGGGTCTTCGTGCAGTTCTGAAACCACATTTTGTCGCAAGGGATATGATATAAATGAGTCTGACTGTAACCTTTCATGTCATTGAAATGTGCTAATTGATCGCACAGTCCCTCACAGAATAGNATAGTTTGATATTTGAAACCTTTCAGCATTGGCATGGCCCTATTACTCCAGAGATTTCAGGCCATGGTTTTACAGAAGAAACTAAATATTTTACTACTGTTGAAGTGCAAAGGCAAAGGCTTATGAAAAATAAACATTATTAATGTAGGTGAACATACTTTGATAGCATTTGCAGACAGCTCTGTGTTTTGATTGGCATATTCCATACCAAAATGTACCTTTTAATGTAAGTTTATGTTTATAANAAGATAGGTCTACGCAACAAAATACAATTATTATACTGTAGTCCCTGTATAAGTCTACAGACTGTAAATCACTTTGATTAAAATATGTTTCAGATCAGTTTGAGTAAATGTTATGGATCTGATAACATAAGTCTCATTTAAAAGCCGCCCATGTGCAGGTTGTACTAGACATAAGAGCAGTTAGAACCAGGCAGCCAGGTTAATATTTTCCTGCCATCACTGTCACATTTTAAATACTGCAGCGTTGGCTTAATTTAGTACATCCCAACAAGGTTACATTCAATTAAGTTGTTTGTCTTACATAGTAAATGCCAAATTCTGACACATGTAGAGATTGCTGCAGTCCTTAGCTGTTTTATTAATCTGTTTGTNTTTATATTTAGGAAAACATATAAAAACCATGTTTTATAAATAAAGAACATTTTCAGATA
Organism: Platyplectrum ornatum; assembly: GCA_016617825.1. Lineage (NCBI taxonomy): Eukaryota > Metazoa > Chordata > Amphibia > Anura > Limnodynastidae > Platyplectrum > Platyplectrum ornatum. The sequence goes on along the minus strand of JABWIB010007939.1, from coordinate 10,598 downwards.
TTGTTGTTTGTTCTGAAAGTTTTTTTTCATTCATTAGGAATTGTAACTTAGTAGGTATGGAAATCCNATATTCATAACGTCAAGAATGGATGGGTATAGCCTATACATACTCTTAACATGATCTGTATATAAATGAGCTAATAGGCCTATATTGTATGTTATTATTGCCAATAGTAAACCAAATATAGGGTACGAGTTGTGACAATAACAAAATAAAAATATATGGTACAAATGTGTCCAATGTGACAACCACTGTGTAATATAGAAATAGAAAGTAATACAAAAAGTCAACTGTTACTTCCTATAATAAATCATTATATATGTACCCAAACCCAGGAAATACATCTGTAATAATGCAGAAACCGCATTATACAAATTCTACTAAAGACAAAGAGGTAACTACTCTCCCCATTTCTAGGGGAATCTGCATTCACTACCACTAAGTCTTCCGTACTTCTTTCTGCAAAATGAGAATNTGAGCCAGCTCATACAGTATTAGTTACTCTCCTCTCCGTCCCCNCGTTCGCATTATTAGTACCCACATGCCCTTGCAGGATCCGTAGAGTTCCCTAATTTAGTGTGCATACTAGCTGAATTGACTAGTTTCTTCCATGGTCAGATTACCACCAAACACCCTGGAATTTCNGGAAACCAGGGAATTTCACACCATTTTTCACACCCAGGTCTTTTTACTCGGTTTCTTGACACGGATAAAAATAAAAGGTTTACTCCCGGATAGCACCCGGGTTTCCTGTAGTCTGAACAAGCAGACCTGGGTTTCTGCAGTCTCTAGTATTGGAAAATATATAAATAAATAAAAAAAAACGAAACTAACTAAAAACTAAACTAAATCCCGGGTACATGAAGCAGTCTGAATGGCTCCATCGGACCTTGGGAGGATCACTTCCATTGCAAAAACCTGGCTTCAAAANATAAGAAGTGAATAAGAAGTTGCAACACGTATAAGAAGTGAATAAGAAGCTGCAGCACGAATAGTAACTTTGGTATATGTGAGTACTCTGCATAAAGTTTATAGGTCAGGGAGTGAGTACTGGCACCTAGTGGAGAGTGCAGAAAAAGAAGTATTTTATTTAGAAAAACACTGGTTGTGTTTGTGGAGAAATGCAGCTTGTCACACCGCAGTAAGAAGCAGGACACTGTCACAGGCTGGTAATGTGAGAGAGGAGGAAAGGGGGAAGGAGGGTGAGAGGATTCCTGAGGAGAGTACTCGCAGTTCAGCNCTCACACTTCTCTTCCCCTGTGTGGGAAGAAATAACAGCAGAGTGGAGCTGACCACAAGGAGCACATGTTGCCGAATCTCCACAGTGACCTCACTGACTCCCCACGCGAGGAACAACCAATGCCTGTGGGCAGCTACCCACTGACCAAGTCATCATGAGCAGACACCCTTCACCAGCAGCAGCAGCAGCAGCAACATCCCCCTGCTGATCAGCAGCCGGGACTCCCACTGTCTGGCACACCGCTGCCTATAGAGTTTCTATTATATATATATATATATGTATATATGTATATGTGCGTCCAGTTCTTAGTTCTCTTTGGAGCCACTTTATGTTATTCTTCCTCCTGGAAAGAAGGAGACGTGTAGACACATCAGGAGGCTGAGCGACTGCTGGAGCTGAGCCTGTGATCTATTGCTGCTGTGCATGGGACAGNAGTGTGGACTTTATCTTCAAGGAGCCACCTACAGTAACTGTCAGAAGAAGGTGAGTTATTCTCTTCCAGGCGAAGATACTGCCCTTGCCATGGGATCACTCATGGGTGGTGTGTATGTGTGTGTATGTGTGTGTGTGTGTGTGGGTTTGGGTGGGGGATCTAGCTTTGACAGAAGGCTGGGAAGAAGACTTGTTATGTCAAAAAGGCTGGGAGGAGGGGGTGTCNTGTTTGTTTGGGGTCATCTCTGCCTCCTGTGCTCAATAATCACAGAATTACATTTCCCAATGTGTTTGTTGTAGGTCTGCAGTGCTTTTTCCTCTATTCCAGGTTCCTTAATTTAATTTAATTAAAAGGTCAGTTTAATTTCTATTAGAGGACAATATAAGATGATGTCTATGAAGTTATGTACTTGATATCAAAATGCCATTTGTTAATAATATTCTTGTCGTGCTGGTATTGTACTTGCTTATAATGTTTATTTAAAATAACTTAGATTATTAGATAATTAGATATAAAANGATAGATAGATAAATAGATAGANAGATATCAAACATTAACTATTAGTGATTAATTATATGGCTAATACTATATATATGCAGAATTACCTAAATGACCGCAAAGTTGGAAAAAATATTATAAATATTTAATGTGATATTTGTTCTGGTTATTTATTGTTTGAAATATTTNATGAGAAATATGAGTATAATTGCAATAAATAATAATATGTTGGTATAGAAATACATGTTCAATAACNATGGCTCCATCGGACCTTGGGAGGATCACTTCCATTGCAAAAACCTGGCTTCAAAAAGCTGTGTTTTTGTAATGGTAGTAACATTAACATGGTATTAGATTTCCATTATCTCTTCTTCATGGAAATGTATAGAGTTGTATATAGTACAGGACATTTCANTTTCCCTTTTGCTTGCATGTGTTTTTTGCTGCTAGCTGTATTTCATTTTATNACCATGGAAGAAATGCTATGGTGTTTTCATGTTCATTCGGTGCACAGTCCCTACAGAAGAGTAAAATTGTAGTTAAATTTGATATGGATTGAGTCTTGCAGCGGAAGTTTCACAGGGATTCTGCACTGTTTTTGTATATTTTCATTTGTCTACATTTTTTGCATTTGAATACAGCTGGGATTACGACTGTCAATTTATTGTGAAATGTGGTGTGGCTCAGTTAGTACTTACTTAGAGCACATTATGCTGATGAAACCACCAAACTGTTGTGCACACAGGACAGGNAGCGTTAGAAAGGCCGTATTTGTGGCATGATTATATTGCTGTATAACTTTTACCACAATCAATTGAATGCAGAGATCTGCTGCTTGTGGCAACATCATATGAACTTGGGACGTTTCTGTCAAGTAAATGAGGGTAAGCTTCTGGTAGTACATGGGGTACTTTCCTGCCTTTTTCCTTAATATAAAATCTTGCAAATGTTATATATATAGAAATGCCTTGACCCTATTTCCATTATAAATATGTGAAATTAATAATATAGAANTGCCATGTGGTTCACTGCTTTAAACAGCCCTGTTTCGAAAGACATGAAATATATCAGAGGGTCAGGATCTGAGTCTTATACAGCCTTCAATGAGTAGGGNCATATAGATGAAATATAGATGGTTNCTCAGGTAACTGGGGGATAAATAACCTCGCTGCNCATAAAATCAGTCACTGAGTGCCGACCCACCTCATATTGAGGCTTCACCCCATAGACCAGGCTTACACTGAAGTGCCCAATGAAAACTAGTATAGGGACAAACCAATGGTCACCCAACAATCATTCATACAGAATTATTGGTAAGCATGAGCAATAAGTGTAAAAGAAAACAAGGTGCACCTTGTAACTCTCTTGTACCCAACGCACGTTTCACACTGCAGCTTAGTCATGGTGTGTCCAAGTATTTAGAAATAGTTACTTTCAAAGTGATGAACGACAGTGATGAAGGCTTAATGGTTGAGTATGAAAAAATACCATTTTGCCTGCTTGGTATGCTAAGGATGGTGAAAGGATGGGATCTATAGTGTTGTCATATTTTATAGATTTGACAATGTCCCTGTGTTGAGGTTGATTATGAGTCATTATTGGACCTGTTAAATTCCATGAANCATTATATTGGTATCTGTGTATGTGCACACTTCCAAGCGACTCAATACTATTAATCCAGACTTGTGGAAAATGACATTTGTGATAGCTTTTGGAGGTCTTATAATACAGTATAGATGTGCTACACACCTTTCTAGACCTCCAATCCATTGCCATCTCGTGTTTAAACGTATTAGAAAAGTGGTCTCNGAGTTTGGAAGTTCATGTAAGTGGTGGGTAGGGGTGAATTGACAACAGTTGGGATCCTCTATTGGATCCCTCTCATGCTGCAAACTGACATCAGAACACAGTAAAATCAGATCTTAGCATTTGGTTCAATGTTTTGATGTTGTTTTAATACAGCCTCGAATAATGGTGGTAGCAGCAATAATATGCACCTATGTTTTCCTAGAATTGTAAATGTTACCAGAGGGTGTAGCGTCAGAATTCTTTTNCCTATGTCAAATCTCATGTTAGACTGCGGGAAATGTACAAGAAAAGCCAGGTGATTAGTAGTCATGTGTTGGATATGGAGGACCTTGTACACATTATGCCATGTATATAATGTAAAACACAAAGAAGGACATAGAAGCATGTGTGCTCACTTGGTTATATATGAGTGATGATTATAAAATACAACATCTGGATCATAATCAGTTTCGTAATTATTTGGTTATATATATTGTATATATCCACACAGTATATTATTCTTACGTCACTTAAGTTACTTTTATTCCCTTGAGCATCTCAGTTCATATGACAACAATATTTTACTAAAAATTTAACTAGTTTTCCTTGGAGTTAGCTGTATTTTTATAAATGACTTTTATTTTATTACTTGTTTATAGCTGAGATGTTTTTGAAACCCAGTTTACAATACTATAATATTGTCACAGGGAAATTAGAACATTCCTCAGTATCCAGCCTAAGGAACACAGATGAAACCCCATGTATTTGAAGGAAAACACATTGCTGCAATAATATAGGGCCAGATTCAGATCTTAAGGAGCTAATGACTAAAGCTGGCCATACACTATAAGATAAATTGTTCCAATCAAAAGATTTTTTAAGAGTGGGTAAAACCATGTTGAATTGCAGGGGAGTTATATTGAATTAGTTGCAATCAGTATTAGAGTTGAGAGATGATGTTTCCCAGCACAAGTCTAATAACAGTGTAACAGTAACACTGGTCAGTACCTGTGTGCAAAATACAAAAATAAAGTATTCTCCCTGCATGCAAACACTGACATTCATTTTACCCCCCTGAAATTCATCATGGTTTTACCCACTCTTTAAAAATTTTTGGAACAATTTATCTTATAGTGTATGCCCAGCTTAACTCAAGAGTGGGAAAAACCATGTTAAATTGCAGGGGAGGTATAATAAATATTAGTGTTTGCATGCAGGGAGAATACTTTATTTTTGCATGTTGCACATAGATACTGACCAGTGTTACTGTTACACTGTTATTACACTTGTGCTAGGAAACATCATCTCTAAACTCAAATACTGTTTGCAGCTAGTAAAATGTAACTCCCCTGCAATTGAGAAAGTCATTAGTGCCTAGAAAAAGGATATAGGAAAGGACTGGACCCAGAATACCCAGTCCTTACTCTACTCATAAATGACATACCTTCTTGCTTGGACTCATTTACCAGTTGGAACTTTTGATACATGATGAATGCCTTTAAAGTGTATTTCTGCACCAAGATTGCAGAAAACAGTGTGGTTTAGACTGATAAAATGTATCTCTCAGCTACTTGAATGTGGTTTTGTATTCATAAACAGTAACTATTTTTAAGTCCACCTGTGGAACATTCGTCTAACCCTGCCAATACCATTGAGTGAANGATGTAATGGACGCACAAGCATTCATGCACACATACATTTAGAGTGAACTATGGGTGGTGGATAGCCATGTGTACTTTTGGCACAGCTCAGTATGAACACTGATAGCTTCNAGCTACCAACTGCAGCTGTTAGAAACATTGTAAGGGGATGGTACAACTAGTCACGTTGCATTATTTAACACAAATGGCTCAAAAGAATCTGGGCATGCTTAACNGAAAAGGAAATAACATGGATATATCAGACACGTGATAGTCTTTGGGTATGTTATGTTGTACACTCCATTTAAATAAATCAGCATGCCCAGAAACAATGACCCAGAAACATGCAATTCAGATACTTAAATATATACTTTATCTTTAGGCATTTTAAAATATAGGACCAGATCCATACCTTTTTGCCCACAGAGGTCTGGAATTTCATATTGTAGAGAAGAGTAAACTCCTCTGTCAGTCACTACCCTCTTTTGTAAGGGATTCTAGACACTTACCTGTCCAGTAACCTACTGTAGATCCACGTGGATCACCTTCCTGCCACCCTCTGATNCATTCCATGAATCCGATCATAGCGTCTGGCTTGTTCATGCACAGATGCCACAAATTAGGGTCATCAAATNACTTTTTGTATGTTGAGTGGACTTGTGTTGTTTATGGGTAGCCAGTCATGACAGGGCATATAGTGCAAAAGGGTAGCACATGTATGTGGCTATGTAGGTTATTTTTACTTATATAAAGGTGCCAGTACATTGGGACAATGGGACAACTCTCAAAGGCCATGCAAATGCAGGGAGTCAATCATGCACAACAGGCTCTATTATGGCAAGTGCATTATCAGGTGGTTGCAGAATACATATTTCACAGTGCCATGGATATGGCTATGACCCCCCCCCCTCCTCCCTTTTTTTTTAGAATATCTGCGTTCTAAGCACCCTCTGAGAGCCATGTGCATAGGGGGACATGTGCATAGGGCTGCCAGCTTAGAGGCAGGCAAAGGTCTCTGTTACTCTGATTGTGGATTATACACATCAGAGCAGCCGGGTAGCAGTGTAAAGCGGCCTCCTAGCCGCCATCCAGTCAGTGAATGGCTTTCAGCAGCCTGATTAGTGGATGGTTAAATCTATCCGTTCTAGCCATTCACTGCATAGAGGCTTGTGGGTAGACAGCACAGGACCGCAGGAGGGGTAAGTTCTGATTGAGATGATTCTTTTTTTTATTANGACTTAATAGCAAAAACTAATAGGTTTGTGCTCGCACCCCCTAGACTGAAAGTTGCCAGCCAGCCACTGAATTAAGATGAGGAAATGGAGCCCTTTGCTGACTGTCTGTTCTTGATGAACTTAATGGTGAATATTATCCAGTTTGCTTCTCAGTGACCCAGCTCTGTTGCTTTCAGTTGTTCTAGTTTCATGGTTTATTGCTAGAAAGAACTTACTAAAAACATGTTTCCTTTCTGGTTTGCTTTCTGGTTCCAGTTCCTCTTTGATTTCTTTATGCAACACCATAGGGCACAGATCTGTTCTTTAGCAGAGACAATATACTATATAGAGAACAAATATATAGAGAAAACAGATGTTTTGTTCATATCATTGCTTTTTATTTCTTTTGTGGCATCCAGGAACCTTAGAAAAAATATTTTATTAAATGTCCGTAGTCCATAGATAATCACCTACTCTGGTGATCCACAGTATTCTCTGCTGCTTCTAGATTCTTTCTTGTGGATATGCAGGAGAATTGAAATGATGCNTTGTCACTGCCCTTTCATGCTTTAGTGACCAAAACCAGAAAACAGCCTTCATTGCAGCATTAAAGTATAAATTGATTGAAATTACATTATGCCGGGTTATCAAAAAACTGTGTCAATAGACTCTCAACTCAACTGTGTCCATTTGTCTTGTAAAACAAACAGCACTGATAATATTTAGCGACTGGACATCTCCTTCTATATACAGTAATGTTTCCTATCCCTCATGCTCACTGTGTAGCTTATATCCTTCCTTGGATTGTCCTGCATGTGCCACATTCCTGCGTTATTTAAAAAAAACTCTTATTGCATACCTCCCAAATGTTATGCTTTTGCGAGACGGTCCCGCCTGCTTAGCAGTTTGTCCTGATAAAAGGACAAACTGCTGGGCATTAACGTGTTTTTTCTTACATGAAAAAAATGTTAAATTTACAGCAGCGTTAAAGGAGCCAGGGCTTGTTCGGGACGGGACTGGGCGGGACCTAGGCGTGGCTTAGGTGGGGCCGGCGTGGGGCTTTTGTGTCCCGATCTCCCCTGGACAAATGTTGGGAGGTATGCTGTTATATATATCTAAGAATTTCCTGAATATTTCCAATATTAGAATCAATTTTTGTGTTAACAGTTTTCCAGAGGGGAGGTCAGCCTTAGTTTAGTCATCTGCAGGGNCTTTAGCAGGGTTGGCAACTTTTACAAATGAACATCATGGAAATTGTGCTAGCGCTATCAAGACAGTGCGCAAAAGGAATGTGGCATGTATCACAAAAAGGTGTGTCCTGTACTGCAACGGGGTGTGTCCTGTTATTAGCTCCACCCATGGNTGTCTCTAGCTGTATTTATTAATTGTAAAGACTTTTAGGATTTATTGTGAAGACTGTGTAATGGAGATATTGGACTATAATTATTTATACAGAAATCATACTATATTATATGATCATTATATGACAATGACCAAATCAGGAAGTTTTCCGACTTTTCAATGAGTCTCCCTGATATTCCGAGAGATTTGACAACCCTGGTTTTTGGTCTGAATCCAGACTTACTGGTTTTCTCTGTCATTTACGCAGGTTTCCATTGCGTACGGCAGATGTTACTCGTTTTCCACGTGGTGGGACGGTTGGGTCAGGGGAAAAATTTTTGCTCTGCTTCATATGTAAAGTTTAAGGTTGACTTCTGGACACTTACCAGTACCAGTTAGGGGAGATGNAGATTAAGATGTGATACAGATTATACTCCTGGTTTACAATACTCATGCTGTATAGAGCATGTAAAATAAATGCCTTTTAACAGGCA
>JABWIB010007938.1:0-17223 GCA_016617825.1 Platyplectrum ornatum | reverse complement strand
ATTATACAATGGATGGACCAGCCAGGTTGTATCGTAAAAGTGCTCAGTGCTCTGTGTGATCCAGTCACACAGCAGTATTTGTAGCAGAAATTGTAGGTGAATAGTTATAAGCAGTGTAGAACATGTTAAGTAGGTTGAGGAATATGGTAAGCTTGTCTGATTAAATAAATTTTAAAAGTTTGGAGAGTGGAGGATAACCTTAACAGGCGAGGAAGATTATTCCAGAGGGCAGGTGCAGCCTGGGAGAAATCTTGTAACCAGGAATCAGAGTATTTGTTTAGTGTAGATGAGAGTTTTATGTCCTGTGCAGATCTGAGAGAACGAGCTGGGATATATCTAGAGATGAGTGAGGAGATGTATGTGGGTGCAGTGTTATTGATGGCTTTGTAGATTAGCAACACGATTTTGTATTTAATTCTGTAGAGTAAAGGCAACCAGTGTAGAGACTGGCAAAGTGTACTACCACTAGAAGTTTAGCAAATGTAATATAGACTGTAGGGGGGTGATTTTATATTGTGGGAGGCCAATTAGGAGAGTGTTACAATAATCAATTTGGGAGATTTATGCAGGAATGAGAGTTTTTGCAGTGTCTTGTGTGAGGTATCTGTGTATTCTGGAAATGTTTTTTAAATGTATATAACAGGATTTAGAAACAGATTGTACGCGTGGAGAAAAGGACAGTTCAGAATCGAGAGTAACAACAAGACAGCGAGCTGTTATCTCAGCATTGTCAACAGAAATGGAGAGGCCAGATGGTCCGCTTTTATTGGCAGGTGAAAAGATTATTAGTTCGGTTTTTGAAAGATTAAGTTTGAGATTACAGGAGGACATCCAAGATGAAATGGCAGAGAGACATTGAGTTACACAGGACCAACACTGTTGGTGAGAGATCAGGGGTGCATAGGTATATGTGTGTATCATGTGCTTAAAGATGATACTGAACATAACATCAAAAATTTTGATGTGCAGTTAGCTTCAGCCGATTTGTAGTTAACCCTAACTAGAATTGAATAGAGTAAACTACAAATCCGCTGAAGCAAACTTGCACTTGATTGGCTGCCCAGGGTATAAAAGCCGGGTGGACAGCCGACTGCTTTAATTCCTGCCTTCTGATGAAACTGTGAGTCACACAGAGAAAGGCGTCAAGGATACAGGACTTTAACAACACCACCTTTTTGTTTGTTGAGATTACTCCTTTCCCCTCCGGGATATCACCTGCAGCTGCATGGCATAAGAGAAGGCACCTTCACTTAAAGCAGACGACGGAGCCCACGACTGAGAATCGGAAGCTGCTAACACTCACGGCCGGCAGCACAGACAGAGTGAAGCACTTAGTATATGCCCTGTGTATCGGAAGACACGACCCGCTGATAACATCAACACAGAGGAAGGAAGCTTCTCCAACAAACTCTCCCTACAATAAGCCATAACATTGCTAATAACGAGACAGTGAGCCGACATTAACTTATCAAAACAAACCGGCATTAAGATCCACAATAACGTGGACACCATCTGGACCCGTGAATGGGAGATTAAAAAGCTAAGGAGAAAAAGCCTATTGTTGGATGGTAATGTACAATTCTTACCTGACTTACAAGATCAAGTCTATTTCTCTACTCTCTGCTCAAAGGTACTGTGTTCTTTCCCCTTTCTCATTATACCTTAAGGAGCAATAGAGCATATATATTTTTAAAAAATAACAGGTGGATGTTGGACACAGTCTGAAGATAAGAACTTTTTTTTAATAGCAGCGGCTACATTTTTAATCATGTATTAATAAAACTTTGTTTCAATAATTATACGATTGCTTCAGCCAATTTCATTTTTAGATAGAACTGTACAAAATCAGTAAAAATTTTAATTATAGCATTTTTTTCTTATTGTACATACATTTAGACAATGTATACAACGTGCTATATTAAAAGACAATGGCAAATATATTAGTCACTCCTGAGAACTGAACAGATGTAGACTTTAGATGGCAGAATGTTTGAACTAAGTAAGTAACACATACATAGTAAATGTAGAATCACAATGACATTTCATGTCCAAAAATAGTTAACGGTTTCACACGTCTCATCCCCCACAATGTTTTCTTTTTTAGCAAATCATTCATTTTTATAAATTCATCCTAAAATAGACATTCCTCATGTTTCCATCTGAAAATTAGAACTTTACAGATAACGCAAGAGTTGTAGAAAAATATAAGTATAAGTATAATTATATATGGAGGTTTGCAGTGTTAAACACTGCAAATGATCCCAAGGGTTAGAAATATAAATAAACATAATCTGCAAGGGTGTATATATCTTCAGATCCACGTCACCCACAGTAATACTCCTGAATGCCTGCCACTGTTGAAGATTTCGAATTAAGGGTCCAGGGCGAGGTTAAACAGCACAGGATATAAGGGGCATCCCTATTGAGTCCCCCCCCATTCTAAAAAGTGCCAATTTTTGTCCTGTTAATCAATAGGTGAGTCGAGGGAGAGAGGTAGAAAAAGCAAAACAGTGCCAGAAAATCTCCCCATAGTCCTCTTGTCATCAATGAACAAAAAAGATGGGGCCATAGCACTGTGTTAAATGTCTTGTTGGTATCTAGGCTAAACATTATTCTGAACGTTATCATTCCGAGGATTTTATGCAAGAGGATTTCATTTCGAGGATTTCACCACGGCGCTATGGCATCCCAATTGATGATGATTTAACATGGCAGACATCAGAGTCTAATGGCGATTGGCCTGGATAGAAGCCAGCAGTTTAAAATCGCAGTTAAGGAGTGTGATTAGTCTGAAGGATGATAGAAGTTGCGATGTTGTAAAGATTTGTTGTAGTCAGGGGCAAGCAGTCCTGGCCGGGGATTTTCTGAATTGTAGGTGACGAATGGTAGATTAAATCTCCGTAGCAGTAATATTGTGATTGAGAAAGTCCATTTGTACTGTAGAAAGTTGGGGGAGGCGTGCTTCAGTGATTATGTGCGCATACATTGCTAAGTAGACGGGTCGTGGTGCGATAATAATCTTCAAAATGTTGTGTAATCATGGCAGTGACGTCTGTGGAGGTTTTATAGAGGAATCAGGTTTATGGGGTTGTCTCGTGCGACTAAGAGAGGCTAATAGGCTTCGTTGCCCCATATGTAAAATTTGTGTTTAGTAAAGTCTAGGGATAGACAAGCTTGAGGCAGTAACAAGTCCTTCAATTGTTTCCAGGAAAGTAGATACTCTCCCCATGTGTCCTCAGAGGGACTGTCACTGAATGCTTGGAAAGCTTCCCCCACCTTTGTCTGGAGTGACAGACGTTGTGATTCCAAACCGTGTCCCTTTGCGAGCAACATAATAACTAATTATTTGTCCACGCTTCTGAGTGCTTTTAATGAGATATCTGCCACAAACACTTCTCTGCGCAAATGCTGTAAGCCCATGTTACTATTCTCCCCAAAAAGGGAAAGGATCGATCCTTATACCCTAGCTATAGACCAATTTTTCTGCTCGGTTGACATTAAACTCTTTGCCAAATTAATTTCTAATCTGATGAACCGCGTCCTCCCTTCTCTGACCCTTGCTGATCAGGTTGGCTTCGTTCCAGACAGGGTGGCACGTAACAACACTACCAAAATAATTAATCATCCACTTAGCTAACAACCAACGCCTTCCAACTGTGCTTCTCTCCACTGTCACTGAGAAAGCATTTGATAGGGTTGATTGGGATTCTTTAGCATTCTTATACACTTGGGACTTGAGCCTATAGCATTTGTGGTGCAGGAATTTTGTTGTAAATATGATATTATTTTTAAGGGCTATCTCCGTGGATTGGGTCTGGATTCAGAGCTAGAGTGGTCTCGGCCACGTGATGTCATATAGTAGTCATTCTTGGAAACGATTCCTCACATACCCCCTTCCACCTTCCCTTTGTGACACACCAGAAAACCTCATTGATATGTATAGTGCCTGTGTGTACCTATATAATCCATTGTGGCATGGAGAGAGGTTCCTCCCTCCTGGACAGCTTTGATTGGTTAACATCTGAGGTGAAGTATTGGCTGGTGATGGCTTATTAAAATCTTTAGAAATTGAGGTAACATTAGCCAGAGAGGTCCTGCAGTGCTGAGCAAGCAGAGGGACAATGGAGTTGATTTCCGGGTCAGATTCTGGACCAGTAGTTTGTACTTCCCCGTCCCGCCTGCTTCGCTTTCAGGCGATATCAGGTGGTGGTGAGGAAATCTTACCTATGACATCAAGGTATATTGTGTTTTAAAAATGTCAGCTTAACCACCCCCACCTACCCTGGGGACGCTTCTATGCATCACACCTTTAACCCCAGGGCCCGTGTGTGAGTCCATATATTTGTTGCACCTTGTCTTTAAACCAATCACTCTAATACGTCCTGCAGAGTTAAACCTACTTATTGCTTGACTCTCTTCACTTTTACCTTATCCCCTTCCTTCCTTCACTCCTTATCCCCTTGTCTGTCAAGATTATGTTAGACATTTTGTTGTATTGACAATTGTATTTACATTCATTCATTTAATTTCTGCTTTTGCTCCATGTTTGTAGAGAGGGTTATATTTCGATTTTCTATTTTCCCCTTTTCTTGTCTTGAGATAAACAGAATTTAAAACAAAAAAGAATGCAATGCAGTGTGATAACAGAACTGAAATAAAACAATAATGAAGTACTCTCCAATTTACATTATACACAATAATATTACTATACAATAATATTAGAATAATATCAGTTGGCAACCATGCTATTAGTGAGCACACGTTCTCTAAGCAGGCGCAGTGCTAAACTAAACCACATCAAATAATACACACAACTGACAATCATTGGAAATGTATCATAGCTTATCTCTAATATGACAAGAAACGAAACACTTATAATAATAATGTGCTACCTTATATATCAGATAGCCAACACTAAACCACAGGAAGTAGCATTTAACAGTTCTTAGTTCTGCTGAATAAAGCCAACCTACAATACCCACTTGTAAAGCTGCTACTTACAGTCAAAAACCAGGATTGAGCATCATTCAATAAATGGATTACTGTGGTGAAGTTGAGCATCAGTTCTCATGTTATTATAGATCTTTCCCTGCAAATACCACTATTTGTTGTCATTCAGGATAATATATCACTGCATTTGGAACGTATTAATTTATATATAAAGCAAAAAGTTGTATAGACAGCTGCCTTGAAACTGTTCTGTTAGATTTGGAATAGCCCCGTGGCATTTTATATTTGCATATATATTATATTTTCTCTCTGCAATACATTGTGATATGGGATTTACTGTATATCCTGTAAACCTGGAATGTCTAGGAGAATGTTGGGCTGTTCTCCCAGCATCTCAGGAGAGTCTGCAGTTCTTCCGAGACCAGGCCTGAGAGTGATTTTATGTAATTATTATGTCTACGACCCACCCAGCCACAGCAAAATATAACCTTTCAAGGTTCTGGCAGGTGGGGCTTCAATTATGTAAAATCCCTAAAATCCCCATGCTAGCAACCTCTGGTTTCTCCTGGGAAGGAGCAAGGAAACTGCTATAAACATTTTGTTACTATTGCATCTGTTACATAAGGCATAATTAGAGTTTTTCCAATGCAATGTTCGTACTTACTGTATATAATGCATATGTCCAAACTTCTTCTGACCACTTTTTTTTATTTTACTTTTCGCTGCTTTGACATTTTACTCTTAAACTATGTTATATATGTTTGTGTAAAATATGTATCACATTGGTAAGACAGTGGATATTAAATAGAGGTATGTGTGTGTGTTAGCGTACTTTAGTACATCAAGACTTTGCTGTCATTACATTTCTTAGCCTTCCACGTGATTATCTTGTTGTCCAACATTTCTTGACTCTGGTCACTATGGGGCCGATTCAATCCCGCGCGAAGACGGGAAAAAACGCGAAGTGCGCTTTTTCCCGTCTATTACGGGACTGAAACCTCACGTCTTCTTGTACGCGGCTCAATGGGGCTGATTCAATCCCGCGCGAAGACGGGAAAAAACGCGAAGTGCGCTTTTTCCCGTCTATTACGGGACTGAAAACTTGCGGAGTTTTGTTCGCACCTCTATGAGGTGCGAACGAAAAAACGCGAGATTTTCTGCCTTACGCTATTTGCGTAAGGCAGAAAACTTCGCGCCTAAAGGATTGAATCGGCCCCTATGTGACATCTTTCCTATGTCATAGAAACACCAGTGTCTTTAAATTTACTCCTGTGCTGCTCAATCCATGGTTCTTTGTGCTTCATTGAACTCTGATTATCCTCTCCAATGTGCCTCAGGAGAAGGGTATGGTAGAGCAAATGTGATCTTCCTTTCAGTGTGTTGTGGTGGTGCTGCTCGGAGCTAGGCTTTGTGTAGTAATTTAGGTAAGTATGTGTGGGATAGAAACATAGAAACATAGAAAGTGATGGCAGATAAGAGCCACATGGCCCATCCAGTCTGCCCCATTGTGTGTTTGAAGTTATTATTATTATTGCTAGCTGAAAAGCCCGTTAAATGCCTTTCTACCTAAGGCTGTGGCTTTCTGCCTCCAGGTCATACCGCTTCGTTCCCAGGGCCGTCCAACAACTTCTTCATAGGCACTGCAAATGAAATGAGACGCTAAGACCCTTATACCATCACACACTATACTTGTGAAGTAAGTGTGAGGCCATCGTCGATGCACAGGCTGATGGGAAAGAGAATTAATGTATTTATCATTCTAAATAATTGCTGCAGATGTTGTTAGACTGTGTCATCATCATCATCTGACCTCATTGCAGCACTGTCATTAGAGAAGTGCTGTGAATGCAGATGGCTGGCAGTGATTTTGCAGAATAGTATGTACATTCATTCTTTTTTATCTTTTTTTTATATATTTGTAATATATTTACTTATGGATATTATAGACAGTTTGTGCGTGGGGGAGGAATGTAGCAGTGACAGATGGTGACAGATCACTTTGTCACCTGTGGTTCATCAGGTGGCTGCCTTTCCCTGCTGGTACTTGTATTTCTAAAAAATAGAGGGGGTTTATTTATTTATTTATTTTTTTACAAAGAGGGGTGTTTTTATTTCTTTTTAAAGAATGTGTCAAACATTATTAATCTTACATCCTAAAAAAATGCAGATCAGTCAGGTAGCCGTGTAAAATGAATGCAGACATATTTAGCACATTATGCAAGAGATGAGCTCTGTACTAATATTAACAAACAGTGCCTATGGTAATGAATGACAGAAGGATGATGGAAAGGTCAAATATTTGCATATTTACCAATAGCCATTAGTGAATGCTGTATATCAGTTCCATGATGCTGTACTGTATGTGTTTATAGAACACAGTTGCTGTGATATGGTATATTCAGTCTCAGCAAGCTTCACATAATTAGAAGATTTTGCATTATAATCAAACAATGATTACCTCTGGGAAGAATGTAATCTTATAATCCACTTGATTTTGTCACAGCAGTGCTGCGTGGAAAAGCCTGTCAAGCACAGAACTACAATCAAGGTAATCACTCTCATTACGGATCGGGATTAGAGAGTTTCAGGCAGTATGGGAGAAATCTATTGCATTATCACTGTCTGCTTTATATTCCCATTATGTGTAACAGAACTGAATAGTCCACCATGAGGAATAACGCAAAGTCTATAACAGTGGTCCAGCTACCTGCCATTCAGGTTGTGGTTCAGCATTTCCCAACCATGAGATACTTTGCTCACTGTCAGCATTAGACCAGCTGCTCTTCTACATCAAACATCTAGAACCTTTGTTAGCAAGCTATGGACCTACAAGCAGGGGTGAACAAATGTCAAGATTTCTGGACATTTCTGTGTGTACCCTACCTTGAATCTCACATGCTGATCACTTATGAGACGTCCCTGAGTGATAATTAGCATAGCTTACCGATCATACAGTGCAGGAATTAGTCATGTGGATCCTAATGGCCCCAATTGCCCCACAAATGTAAATTCAAACATATAGAATGTACTGTATACCTTATCTAAATAGTTATGTAACTAGCGTTATATATAAATCTATTTAGGGTTTGTCTTTAAATCCCCATGTTGTAATTCTTCACACCTGTTGCACAAATCTCTATAAGATACTTGTGTTCCCTTCATGGGCAAATGCTTCAATTAGGGAAAATAATGACGAACAAATAAATGTGTCAATTTTAATTTAGTTTAATCACTAATAAATGAACAGCATATGCATATAATTCATAACGACCATATAACACATAAAAAAAAAAACATGAAAGCTTCCAGAGTGTGAGAGCCCCCATTTCTAGGAGATCTAGTTTCTAAGCTTTGGTGGGTGATTGAGTCCTGGTCACTCGGCAGCGATGATGAGTTCCAAGCAATCTTCAGGTTGAGAGATGATGCCCTGGTCTGGTATTATTGGAAATACAAAATGCACTGTCAATTCAAATAACATTATGACCAGCCAATCATGTGCATTTCCTTGGTACTTTATCCATAGTGAATATATTAGAACTCTCCTTGAGATCAAGGTCAATAGTGGCTATTTCTAGTGCAATTATGTTGTTTTCCACTATTCTAATTTGTCTGAAATCTGAGGCGTAAAACCCCACAACGTACAAACACAATAATGGTGCACAAGACTTTCCTTTACATACCCTTGCCTTCTCCACGGCACATAGTGGTAAGCAACCAGATAGTGGGCATGGGGTTAGAACTGGCAACCAGACACTCAGTGGTGGAGAGGTGATTAACACCAGCAATTGGTCTCAAGCTGGAGTTAAGGGTGTGGGAATGAGGGATACCTGTACTGGGGCTTTGTGCTGCTTACGTTTTGTCCAAGCCCAAAGTCACCACACCTATGAGGGATGTAGGCAGAGATACGCTCTGTACGATCTGCATCTCCCTACCTTTGAAGCTCTGTTCACCCTGGAGGCTCCGGAGCATCGGGAAGCAGCTGAAAAGTATGTATATTTTTATTTATTTTATTCCCATTTCTTTTACGGGTTCTACTTTTTTCTACGGCCAGCATGAGAAAGATATCGTTCTTGGGGATGGCCCGAAGACAGGGAGGGAAAATCACCCTTTTTGTCGGTGCCAAATTTCAACGAGAACGATATTGTTCTTGTGGATGGCCACGATAAGTTTTTATCGTGTACTTTTTCTGCCTTACTTAGTGGAGAATTGCCCCCTTTAGTACTGGCGCTGGAGACACATGACTTCTCCAGAATTTCAGCCCCTGGTATTTGTTTAGTGATTTATCTTTTATGTGTGTTCCGCTATGTACCCTCTTTTTCTAGGCATCTAATAGTTTATGCAAACTGACAGCAATTTTTGAGTTGTGCCTTTTTATGGTGGATTTATAATGGATTAGCCACATGCAGCATAGTGAATATTGGTGCTTTTTATGGTGGATAAGGCCATAATGAATGTGTGGTTCATGAAGATATAAAAAGCCAAATAAATGACCGGTGATTGGTTTTGTAGGTAATTAAGAATCAGCAGCAATAGTATTTTCTTTTTATATATTCTTAGTAATATATTTATTTTATTTTGTTCCTTTTTTTTTCTAAGATGTGTGCTGGACCAAGCATTTATATTTATGCCTATCATGTGCTGGCTGAATGGCAGCTGAATTTAGTTGCTTGACTGTTTGCTCTTCGTTATTATCTTTGCTACAACTTCGCAAGCACTTTCTAAAAATAGGTTGCCTTTGTTAGTGTATGTCACCAGAATCTGCAAACACAGATTGCTTTGCATTGCACACAACTGACAAATATTTGTCACACTTTTTTTTCTTACATTTTAAATAGGATGAAATTGCATCAGTGCTGTGTCTTTGTAAACAATATTCTAAGCAATGTTTGGTCATTTATTGTCAGTTTATCTGAGGACCATACAGGTGATGTTCATGTCTCATCATAGGAAGATTATTCTCATGTTGCACCACTACCACACCTCCCAAATTCTTACTGCAGGAGGTCGGGACACATTAGCCCCGCCCACGGGTCAGCCCAAAGCCGCCTCCGGTCCGCCCAACCCCACCCGGTCCCGTCAAGCCCCGCCCCTTTTCACCTGCGATAGCGGCAAATATTTAAAAAATAATATAGTAGCAGTATGTCCCCTTAGCTGGACATATTGAGAAGCGGACGTGACAGCGGGACAGTCCCCCAAAAGCCATCCTCCTTCCAGATCTTTAACACTAAGAAACCCAGGTCCGACCTGCAGTGTGAGTGGGTGACACAGGTAGGACTTGGGAATAACCCTTCTTTTTTCCTGGATTAAAACCCCAGGTAAAGAGATTTAAAACTGGTCTTGTTCACACTGACTTAAAAAACTTGGGATTTCAAGCAACCTGGAAATTTGCCTGAAATACCCAGGTTTTTCAAATCAGTGTGAACAGGGGATTTCAGGTATTGAAAAGGCTTTATCACCTGAAATCGAAGTGTTCAATATTTACTACTACTATGCTATGATTGCCATGGAAACCATGTTAGCAACAGCAATGGCTGGCCCGCTTTACTGAATGCAGCTCAGCTGACCATAGTATTTATGAAAGCCCGGAGCGTTAGAGTCCATGGACCTGATTCAGCGTTTCTGGTGGCCGCACACTGAGGCCGCCAGGTACGCAAGATTCAGAGCTGCGCAAAACGCAGCTCTGAATACAGCGCAGGGAGAGGGGCATGCCACTTTGACTCGCAGAGGCTCCGGATGCTGCATCCAGAGCCTCTGCTAGTGTTTACTTGCAGTATACGCTGCGAGCACACGTGCCGGCTTTCATGAATGAAAAAAATAAAATATATATTATTTTAAAAAAACACACAATTTCTTTATTAATGTAATTTTTTAAATTATTTTTATTTTTTATTTTTACTTTTTTTAACACATAATGAGGCAGGTAATTGTCCATAGGACATTACCTGCCTCGGTCCCTCTGCGCTACTCCTGCACCATGTCCTGGCTAGTGGAGACGCAGGGCTGAATCAGCCCCCATATCCATATGTCTATGTGTGTGTGTGCATTTTGTTCAGTTCCATAATTACATGTATTGCATTGTCTCCCCCTAATATCAGCTATTAGGGGAAAGTAATGGGAGGTAAATGCGGAGATTATGTGGTATTAAAACTCTCAAAGAGGAGTAAGTAACTCCTGGGGTTAATTAATATAACGAAATGCCAGCCTGCATTGAGAAGAGCAGGCTAGGGAGAATATGCACTATTTACATGGAAACAGTACTTTCTATGACAATACATGCTTGGGGGAGCTGGGAGAGCTAATTTTTATTAATTTCAGTCAGCTGATTTCCCAGGTGTGATTAGAAACAAAGTTATTAGTAAACAGGGCACTAAATTCATTTAGATTCAGATCCAGACTTCACTATAAGAAAGGAAAGTTACACCTGGGCAAAAGCATGTTGAATTGCAGGGGGGTAAATTAAATCTGTTGAAAACAGTATCAGAGGTGAGAGATGATGGGGCTGATTCAGCCCTGCGTCTCCGCCAGCCAAGCTTGCGCAGATCGGCTCTGAATGGCACGGAGTCTGGCGCAAAGCCACACAGCGTCCGGAGCCTCTGCGGTTTTTAACATAGCACAGGGATGCGGGGCATAAGGCATGCCCCTCTCCCTGCGCTTCTGCACAGCTCTGAATCTAGTGTACCAGGAACGATGAATCAGGTCCCATGTTTTTTGCGTAAGTCTAAATGACAGTGCAACAGTAACACTGGTCATTATCTGTGCTCAATAAGCAAAAGCAAAGTTTTCTCCCTGCATGCACAGAATAACATTTATGTTACTTCCCCTGCAAATCATCATGGTTTTAACCAGGTGTAACTTTACTCTCTTATTTTTGTCTGCATCTAAGGCTTAATTCCAGGTTTATTGTGTTTTCTACTTATATTAGGGCATTAATTTTTCTTTTTAAAGTTCATAAAAGTTTAACTTCATGTCAAGATGTAATAAATAAAATGATAATAAACAAGTGCTTCCACAGCACAACATAATTTCAACCCAAGGACGGGTATATAAAACACTGGTACAGGAATCTAGGGTAACAATAGGGAGAGACTAGTGTACCCCTCCTTGTTTGAATAAGACAAATTACTGTACTATAGCTTCTATTATTGTTGTTTGGCCTTAACAGCCATCTTTTGCACTTAGACCTGATTTTAGCATAAGCATTGAAAGTTATATTTTTTTGTATTTCTGTATCAGTGTTTCATATACCCGTCTTGGGTTGAAATTATGATGCGTTGTGGGATTTTCATTGCTGCAGCACCAAATAATTTACTCTTTGGTTTCTTCAGCATTGTGTGTTGCTGTTTAAACCAGTGCTACCTTTTTTCAGGGAGCCCATTACCTGCTATTCCATCATGTCAAGTATCACTCTGCATATGTAGATACATATGATCTTGAAGCTGTTTTTCTACACAGTAATTTAAGCTACTGTGAGATTTGATTAAAAATGCCCTCTATCTGTTATCCCAACTGGCTAAAATCCAGGTATGGTTACTACCTCTTTATAATCTTGCCCAGAGTACCACGAGACAGTGGTCTGAGTGTTGGTTCTAGTACCACTGATTGACAATCCATACCTAAACAAGTGTTCAGTACAGATTTAGCATGTCCACAAATTCATGTGTCTCATATCTACAAAACCACTACATTAAATGCAAAAGAATGGCTACTTTTTTCATGGAATTTGTCTATATATTATAACTGTAACAACAAAGATAATATACAAGAAAGGCCTTGTCTTTGTATTTGTATAGCCACACAAATCTTCAGCAGCATACAGTGGAAACATATATCATAGAAAATCAATAGGGAAAGCACTAGGCATTTTAGAGTTATAACAGAGCATGTAACATTTATTAGTTGTATATAATGTATAAAACATACGCTGTAAAAAAAACTGCACACAAGATTAAAGGTTCCATTTATTCATTTTGATACATTTCCTTTGATACATGTGATCTTGATCGTTTCACTTCTCTGTGATTTTCTTGGAGCTGAATTTTGTAGCCTTCCTGTTGCAACAATTGTTGAGGGAGATCACAACAAATACAGCGAAAACATCATTCCTAGTACAAAGGTACATTTCTGAAATGCACAACATGTCATCTAAATATTGTCTGTATTTAGAAATAGTTTTTATTTTAAAAAATCTTTTAATGAATGAGTAACTATGCCAAATTGTCTATATTTCTTACTGTACGGTCAGGAAAACAGAGAAAGCATTCTGCATGGGATCCCAGACAGACCAGAAGAGACATTGCTCGGCAGTTGCGTGAAAGTTGAGTGAGAGTTGAGTGTTAATATGTGGGAGGTGATGAAGTGTAGAAGGGAGGGGTTAGGTTTAGGCTAAAGAATGGGAATAGAGCATATAAGGGAAGGGAAAGGTTATGGTTAGACTATGGGGAGGGGAATGTTCCCGAGGGAAGGGAAAGATTAGGGTTAGACTATGGGGAGGGGAATTTTAGGGTGATGGAAAGGGAGAGAGAGAATTATAATAAGGGTTGGGGAAAAATCTTACCTGTCAAAGGTTCTTTGACCAGTGACTCTGCATTGGGAAGTCTTTCTCCATTGATCTCTTTTTGCTGTATGGTGCCAGGAATGACCCTCTCCAAATAGAGTCATTTCAACAAGAGAACCACAATGCATTAAATTGGAGGCTGGTGAACAAATTCTTGTAGGTTGTAAGGTGTGGTGGTTGGTTAGGCATTATGGGTGGGATCCACACTCAGGGCTAGATTCAGATTACGACTTTAGATTTACACTCTCATGGGCAAAACTATGTTGAATTGCAGGGGAGGTAAAATGAATGTCAGTGTTTGCATGCAGGGAGAATACTTTCTTTTTGCATTTTACACACAGAATTTACACACAGATTACTGTTACACTGTTATTAGACTTGTGCTAGGAAACATAATCTCTCCTCATCTGTAATACTGATTGCAACTAATTAAATTTACCTCCTGTGAAATTCAACATGAAATTCAACATTTACCCATGAGAGTGTAAATCTGGCCATCCACGGGAACAATGCGCATTTTCCTGTGGTTTGCTGCGATTTTATTTATGATGTTTCCCTTGAGTAAGGTGTTAATATACGGCGCGAATGTCATAACAAAGAAAAAAAAACAGCTACTGAAGCTGACGATGCTAGAGGCTCCAAATCATTATTAAAACACTCGGTCTGCTGCATACACAGACTGAAAATCGTTCTATACCCACTGAAAAGTTACATAATTAGCAGGCCTTCTCTGGATTGAGAGGGGCTAGGAAAGGAAGTCTGAAAAGAGCATTTCCTGTCACCTTTGGTCACAATGTACACTTGTTCATTGGTGGACTGGTGTGGTTTTTTGGTTGCTGATACTGTTATTTCATGAACGTTCAGAGGTAAGATTCGTTTATTACCTATAATATAAACCATTAATTATACACTGTATATAAATGAACGTGTTGTTGTAAAAAAGTGTATAGAATTATAAATTTCAATTTGTTTTATATCTTGATGGTACTTGATGGTGTTCATAATCATTCTACAAGTGAAAAGTCATTATTATTTTTTGTATTAAAAACGTGATTTCATTTATATATTGCAGTTTGATATGAATTTCTTTTAGGATCAAGCTGCTGGTATGTTCCCTTTGCTGCTCATGGCTCATGATGATCAAATGCTGATGAATAGGAAGAAGAGGAAGATGAGGGCCCGGTGTTTCCGGTCCAGAAGTTGGCTGAGGCAACGGTTACGTTTGTCCCACATGCCCCTGCTCCAGGAAATCCGGGAAAATAATTTCAGGAATTATCTGCACATGGAAGACGATTGTTTCCAGTCTCTCTTGGCCCTTGTCACTCCTTTAATCCAAAGGAGAGACACCAACATGAGAGCGGCAATATCTGTGGAACAGCGGCTGGTGTGCACCCTGAGGTTCCTGGCTACAGGGAGATCATTTGAGGACTTAAAATTTTCGAGTGCCATCTCTGCCCAAGCCTTGGGGTTTATCATTCCTGAGACCTGCAAGGCTAAAACCAACGTGCTGCATAATGACTACATGAATATAATAATGCAATACCTGTATAACACAGCTACCAGCTACCCCAATAGTGCACACGTACACATACCCACTTAGTATAGGTCCAAACAGCTCTGTTACTAAATTACACATTACTTTACATGGACAAATATTTGACAAAATGACTTTTATTAAGTTTAAATTATTAAATGAAAAGTGCACATGAATATAAGTTAAATAATGTTATATATATAAAAAAATATATAACATTGAACAACTTGTACCAAAGTGCAACATAAAACAGCGCTTTAGATAAATATTCCAAAAAATTATTAATCAAACTGGGGGTGGAAGACTTTCAGCTGAAGATCTAGGGGTGGACATCACTGGTTGTTGTAGTGTTGCTGGTGGAAGTGGGTAATTAGATGCCACTGGTGGTTGTTGTGGTGGTCCTGGTTGTGGTGGGTAATTAGACATAGGATACCGGTAGGGTATATGCTGATATGATGGATGTGCCTGTTGAGGCTGCTGCTGGTAACTTTGAACAGGTGCCATGCTGGGGACATTCTCACCAACTTGTATGGAAGGCTGGATCCAGCAGAGTGGGAAGCTATGTTTGCAGTGGAGATGAAAGTCTGCAGGTGGCCCATAGAAGACATGAAACATTGGGGAGTAAGGTGGCTGGAGAGAATGGGATGGGTTCAGCTGGAGCCTTATATATAAGTCCCAATAGAACAATTTACAGACATTTTCCCCCCTTCAGCAATTCAGGAAGAGTAATTGCAGATTGCTGTAACCGACTTGTACAGGACTGTGATTTTCTTTTAGTTCATTTCTGATATGTGTATCTTTGTTTGGTTATACAGATTCTCCAGGGCTATACATTATTCAACAGATATTGTGTTTGTCCGGATTACTTTTACAGAAAGCTAGGTTATGAAACTCATGACAAGTGTGTAAGAGAAATACAATGATTGAGGAGGAATTACCTTTGTAAAATCTTAGGGAGCAAATGGCTATATTAATGAATTTATGTGAAATACAGTATATATAAGGAACAAAACTTTTTATACATTGATTTAATATATGTAATTAAATTGTCTGAGTTACAGCGACATTACTAGAAGTTAGGGGGCACAAGAAGAGGATTTTCTCCCTTCTCCCATGGTTTGTTCTCTTCTCTTGAATGGTGTCTGCTTTAACTCAACCACAAATGTCAGTTACTCATGATAACTCCCCTCCTGGAACTACAAACAGCAGGTGTTGGAAAGATTCACAAATCAATTGCCTGCTCCATACTTTCCACTAATGTATGAACTGGGAAATTGGAAAAGATCTTCTATTGTGGTGCAGTTTATGATGCTTTTTTCATTATATTCTTTCATAACAGTAAAACAAAATATACTGTGTGGAGAGCTCAATATACTTCATCTAACCTATATTATCTTCTGCTTGCTTTTCTTATACACTGCTTTTAATAACAATAAAATATATATATATTATTTATATTTGTATGTATTTATGCTGAAATGTATTTCATGCTACAAACAAATATTACTTTTGCCAGAAATATCCCTATATGCTGTAAATTATTCACTGTGTCATATAAATAATATAATTTCCAGCATATGACAATCTGCTACATGTAAATGCCTGATTATGGTGACCATGTGTGTCTCTGTCATAAATAACTCCATTCATAAATAACTTATGTGCTGTCATCAGTAGCATATGATCCGCATGAGAATTAGTGAACTGAGCTCTTTTCTGTAGCTGACAGTTATTACACTTAATTGCATTGTTAGATCTGGAGGAAATTGTGTATTAAACTGCACAATAATATAGTATTTATGCGCATGCGCAGATCGGCTCTGAATGGCTCTGCGACTCCGCCACATGTAAATGAGAAAAGGGCCGTTTCACGCTCATGCTAAGCCCTGCTAATTGCAAGCGCAGCCTGCACCATGTCAGGACATGGTGCAGGCGTAGCGCAGAGGAACCGAGGCAGGTATTGTCCTATGGTAATCCTGCTTTTGAGAGAACATTCCAGCTTCAGACTGAATCTAGACTAAAGCTAATCACACACTATAAGATAAATTGTTCCAATTTAAGGATTTTTTCAAGAGTGGGCAAAACCATATTGAATTGCAGGGGAGGCAAATTGAATTAATTACAATCAGTATTACAGGTGACAGATGCTGGTTCCTAGCACAAGTCTAATAACAGTGTAACAGTA